>JAEMOT010000573.1:79140-89563 GCA_019297695.1 Apostasia ramifera
CGGTGTCGTGCGGCCGCGAGAGGCCGCTGGCGATGTCGTGCAGCCGCGTGAGGCTGCCGATGGCGGCGCGGGGCGGCTCTGCTTCCGGATCTGGTGGAGAGAGGGAGGGTAAGGGTATAATGGTAATTTTGTATATTTTTTAATAATAAAAAAATAAAAAAAGACCCAGATGATAATTTTTGAAAACCTAGGGACCCCGATGATATAATTTTAGAAATGTGGACTTGTGTGATAATAACCCTTAAACTCAGGGACCTGAGTGATGCCCTAATTTTTATTTTAAATGCTAACATAGGCAAATTAAATATGCTAAAAGTTTTATTTCTAAAGTTGTACAGCAAAAACAATTAAAATTTAATCTCATTAGGTGAGGTCAGCTACATAATTCATTTATTTCTATTATGCTCTATCAATTAACAAATTTTTATTTAGGTTTATGTGAATAAGATCACTGCTTATATTTTTTTGTCATGTCTTCTTTGATCTCTCTCTTCTTTTTTATACATGGGCAAAATTCAATAAATTCATGTCATGATTGATTTGATAAGTTTTACGCTGACTGTTGACTACCTAACACAACTTTCTGCGTTTTTTATCCAAGACTTGAGATCCGACAACGACGCATTTTATTTCTAACTTATAGACAAAAGATAATTTAAACAAAAGCAGATGCTATTATTGATGCTAGCAGTGCTGATGAAAGATCTTTTTATGAAGTTTGGGAAAGATCAAATAGAATAATTGTAATGTTAATGTAAATGACAATAGCAAAAAATATAAAGCCTACAATTCCTTAAATTGGAAATGCTAAGTTCATTGAAAATGATAAAATTAGTGAGGGTGTAGGGCCACATAAAATGAAAATTTAGGAAGTCAAATATAGATTTCCTTATCTAGGGCTTCTTCTCAGGTTGTTCTTATAGTTGTTGAACAGTTTAACAACTTGCCACAACAACAAATAAATGATCAACTTCTCTATAATGATATAATTAATGAAACCTATTATTGGTACTATGGTGATGTTCTATGTTATGATGATATTTGTGCTTTTTATGTATTTAATGCTCTGCGCTCATCTAACTGTTATTTCTGACATATATTAGTATATCATGTTCAATTATGTTATTTGGCATATATACAATGTGTTTTATTTCTTAAGTTTTGCTAGGGTTGCTAACATAAATAAGTTTACTTATGAGTTTGTTTATTCATGTTAGGTTTAATTTTTTAACGAAAGTAAGTTTTACTCATGTTAATGTTAGATATAAGTATGGGGTTTAATATTAGTAGGACGTGAATTTTTGTCTTGAACAACACGAGTGATTTTGTAGTGATACTCGTGTTAAAATACTCATATTAAAATTCTTATTTTTTTAGTGATTTCTGCATAAATAGGTTGTGATTCCTGCTAAGTAGAACGAAGGTAGAGATGTAGAGTGGGCGGTGGCGGTGTCGGTCTACTTTGTGATTTCACAATAAATAAGATTAATCTTAAAGGTTTTCTATGTGACTCAAATCTAGAATGGCTGTTTGATGAGAATCTGATGTAGGACAGATGAATGAAAATGCAAGTTTATAGATCTACAAAATTACATAACAGATTAATCACAAATCAGTGTAGAAATTTTAAATTTTTTTTGTGATGATCAAGAAATAAATTGAATCAGCAAACTAATTCTTTCAATATTTTAAAGAAATATTATCGAAGTTAATTAAAAAGTTATCAACTTAAATTAGAGCTTAAGTCGGATTTCAAGAAATCAAATAAGGAAAAATAAGATTTACGTTCTCACAACAAATAATCAACATGTAATTACTCTCAATAATGATAGGTTACATAGTGGAGCAAAATCGAGATAAGCAGAGAAAACCACAATAGTCGATTAATCAAATTATATAATTCACTGAAAGTCAAAGCTGAGTTGAGAAACCTAGGCACTCAGATGTAATTGCTACAAAAAACATTTATATGCCATTAGACTTGAATCGCATGTTGCATGCAATCAAGATCTGGGAACTTGGATGTTCAGTGGTCTGGCTAGTGTTCGCGCTAGCCGACTCATTGGCGTGGCACAACTCAATAGTGCCACCTGTAGGCGAGCCTTGAGAGAGCGAATCAATCGGAGGGGCCTAAGTGTGGATTGGTCTCAATCCTAGTGTCGGCTCGACACGGGTGACACAATTGAATCACATAGATTTGGCTCTACACCTTCTCAGGAAGGCCCCTGTCGATGCAAACTTGAACTGTTGTTCGTTTGTGTACTTGATCGATAGAGTTAGTCGTCGAGTTTTAGCTCGGTGTATTAGTTTGCCCTCAGTCTAGTGAATGCTGCGAGGGGGAAAGTAAGAGAGTGAGAATGAAGGAATCGATTTTGAGGAAAGATAAAGGTGGGTAAGATTTAAGGATTCACACCCAAAGCCTTAGCCCTTTCTTATCCAAAATATTAATTTATTCTAGGATCAAATAATCTCAATGAAGAAAGTAAATTTATTCATTCAATACTAAAAAAATAAAATAATAAAATGGTTATATGTAACTTCATACAAACTAATTCAATAAAAAAATATACATAATATCATAATTTTGTCACATAAATAAGGAAATGCTAAACGTCATTCCTAAATAAGCATAAAGGAAATAAGAAATAACTAATATAATAAATAAATAACAATCAACTCAAAATAGTATCTCCCAAAATCAATCAGAATAGATGAAGAGATTTCAATCTATCATGACAACAATCTCCTAGGAATTACTCAAGTCACACAATTTTCTAAAGCCAACATGGATAATACCTTTACATTTAGATTATGAAATACATAATCCCTTCCAACAAACCAAATAACAATGGCATTCTTAATTTCTGGTGAAAATTATCTACTTATCAAGAATTTGCTCTATTTGCTTATGTTTATAAGTGGATTTGTCTGGTAGAAACTTAGATAGACATTCACTCTTAATAGGTAATGAAAGCTCAAATGGGTCACGAAATATCACTGTTGACTCATTGTATGCCACCAAGTTTGAGATATTGAACGTTGAACTAGATAAATCAATAATATATATATTTAAGCCAATTTTCTTTAAAATTTGAAAAGGATTAGCTCTGCAAACTTATAATTTCTTAATAGTTTCAGATGGGAATCACTCAAGTTGAGTTCGAATCATCACATAATCACTTTTTGAGAATTCTTGCATTCACTTATGTCAATCTGCTATTTTTTTTTAAATGTCATTGTCGATCTCTTTATATAATTCCTAATATATTGTGCAAATGACTTAGCAAACTTAAACTTCATAACATACAAGAATGAGATTTTTAAGAACCCTAAGCTTGTAACCTTACATAATTTTAAATAGACATATGCCTACAGACCTGTTAATAGAATTGTTATATGCAAACTTAACATAAGGTAAGACAAGATTCTAATTTCTCTCATTTTTCTCTCACCAATCAATAAAAAAGGTTTGTTAAGCTTCTATTAACTACCTCTATTTGACCATCAGTATGTTGGTGAAAGATAAGAAAAAATTTCAATTTGATCCTAGCAAGTGTAATATAGTTTTTCAGAAATAACTAGTAAACTGTGTTCCTATCAAATACCGTCGACTTGGGTAATATGTGTAATCTAACGACCTCATTGAAAAATAAACGAGCAATCTTAGAGGCAATTGAAGTTTTGGAGTAGGGTAAGAAGTGAGTCATTTTTAAAAAGCGGTCAACTATAACATAGATGTAATTGTGTTTGTCAATCACCTTAGATAACCCAAGGACAATTTATGCTAAAATCCTGTCAAGGATAGTTTGGCACTGGTAATGGCATTAGAGCGTAGTATTTTGCTTTTGTTATTTTGCAACACCACAAATTCGATACTAGCTAACTATACGCGCGACATCTATTTTGAGGTTTGTCCAATAAAATTAACTCTCTAAAGCCTCAATCATTTTATTTCGGCCAAAGTGGCCGGCTAGTTCACGTGTAACTCCCATATGAAGAAGTCCCTAACAGATATTTGCAGTAAACACAGTCTACGATCACAAAAAAGATAGTCATCCTGAATATAAAAGTCAACAACATCTTTAGATTGACTCTCTTTAATGGTTAACATAGATGATCTCGAAGTCGAGACAGTTCTCATAAGATTCATTGAGTTTATCGAATCCCACAACCTTGACATATATAATGGATAAAAGTGAGACTCGACAGCTCAAACCATCTGCGATATGATTTTCAACTCTTGCTTTATGTTTCAATTCAAAGTTTGACTCTTGCAAGGACTCAACTCTTTTAGCATACTGTGAATTCAACTTCTTTGGGGAGTTTAGATATCTCAAAGCTTTATGATTCAAAAAATAGAGTGAACTCTTGAGATAAGAAATAATGTCATCAATATCTCAAAGCTTGTTCTGCAACATAAAATTATTTGTTGTATGTGAAGTACTTTTATTTCACCTCATTGAGTTTTTTACTAAAGAAGGCAACATAGTGATTCTCTTGAAAAATAATGCTACTTATTCCTCCTTCGAAAGCATCACGTGAAACCTCGAAGACTTTTGAAAAATCTGGAAACCTTAAGGCAAAAGTTTCAGTCATCCTAACCTTTATCTATTTGAAGGCTTTAGCAGCAGCCTTCGTTTATTCGAATAAACCTTTCTGAATGCAGTCAGTGATCGGGGCCACAATGAAACCAACAAATAAACCTTTCTAAATGTCGTCAATGTAGGTTGTTTTATCAGGCTTTCCACTATTTTTAGCAATTAATGAAATTCCTCTTACTCTTGAACTAAACTTGTATCATTAGCCTCCCCCTTGTACACTTGATATAAATATTAATAGCATTACACCATGATGAACATGCATCTTTCGTAAATACAGGCACTTAAATACGTTAATGTCATGTACCATGTAGAACTTGGAATACTGGATGGTGTGCCCAAGAAGAGAATATCATGTAGGCAGACAGAATGGTGCGGATCGACAACAGCAGGTAGAGGTATAGTGAAGCAAATCTCAATATCTTCAACTTCATAAACTTTTTACTCTTTTAGGCTTTCGGCAATTTTGGGTGGAGTCGGATTCAAATTTAAGTCAAGCCTGACTGACCAATCTGTTTTTGCCACCCCTGTTCTATATATTGCACATTTTTTATGGGTAAATTATATTTAAGTCTTTGTGTTTAAGACTTAATAATACACAGGTTCACGTTTAACATCGGGGTCCCTGAATTTTAATAAATTATCAAATGGGTCATTTTTATTTTTTATTATTAAATTTTTTAAAATTACTATTATACCCCTCTTTCTCTCTCTCCTCCTGATCCCTGCGCACGCACAACCGCTCAGCCGCCGGACCCACAAGCGGGTTGCGCGGACTCACGCGTGCGCCGGGATCGGGAGGAGAGAGAGGGCGAGGGGTATAATGGTAATTTAAAAGAAAAATTATTAATAAAAAAATAAAAAATAATTTATTTGATAATTTATTAAAATTTAGGAATCTGATATTATAATTTTAAAAAGGTGGACGTGTGCGTTATTAAATGTTAAATTTAGGGATCTGAGTGTAATTTATTCTTTTTTTATTTATTTGCGGTGTACCAAAGTTGAATGCATGAGACATAATTTTTAGGATTTAAGATATTTAAATTAGATTTTTTGTCATTTTCATATAAATCAATTCTACTAGGGATATTTACTGAAAATTGGACGAATAAAATATTGTGCAACGTATAATAAGTATAATTTGAGTTTAACGTAGATGACACGGAAAATATGAGAATAAAAAAATAATTTTCTTGATAAAAGTAGCTCTCTGCTTCCATTAATGTTTCATGTATGTCAAAAAAACTTTTGATTATTTACATTCAAAGACATCATAAAACAGCTATAATATGTTCACCCCTCCTTTTTTATATTTCCTAATTATTATGTTCATAAATCATGTAAAATGTGAGTGAGAGAATCATTAAATAATTAAATTTTTATTTGAATTAATTTAAATTGTGAATCATATAAATCCAAGGTTTTAAAAACCGGATCGGACTGGCCGGTTCAACCGGTCGAATAGTGAACTGATCAGTCAATCGGTCTGGTTTAATTTTGTAACCGAATCCGCTTAAAATCAGCCAGAACCGGTCTAAATCGCGGTTTAACCGGTGAACCAGTACGGTTGGACCCATTGAGTTTAAAATTTAAAAAAAAAATCTTAAATTCTGGGTCTCTAACTCAGCCTCCGTTCTGCGGCCTCTACTGGCACGACAGTCACGAACTCGCGATTTCCCTTGCCTCGCACTCTCCTCTCCAGCTCCCATTCTTTCGGAATAATTTAGTATTTTAATATTGATAAATCATATATTTGTTTAGATTTTTTAATGATGTACTAAATATTATACTCAATTTGTGATTTGCGAATATTTTGTTGGGTTATTGTTGTTTTGGTTTGCTTGAAATTATTTAGGTTATTGACATAAGATATTATTTATTAAATTTAATTATTAAATATTTATTTTATGTTTAATTATTGTGTTGATGTGTGAATAATATATATTTTAACTATATTTATATTATATTTTATTAATTTTTTAAATTTTTACTTCATCTCGGTTCAATCCCGGTTCGACTATTGAACTTTGAACCTTTAAGTCTACCGGTTCTGAAGTATGTTCGGTTTTCAAATTTTAGATATATGATATATAAATAAAAAAAAAATTATTGCAAAGATTGTAAATTTCCCGAAGAAGTAGTGGCACAGTGCCTATTTAGTTACTTTATCTGAGAGAATCGGCACGTATTCCTTTGCACTCTCCACCCCATGTTCTTCTTCTTCCTCCTCCTCCTCCTTTCTTCCTTACCAGTGGCGGTATTCCTCCTACTCCACTACGGCCGATCAAGGCGCAGAGCTCTTACCTCGACCTGCCTGAAGCCCTATCCCCTCCTCGGCTACCTCCCCCAATTCATCAAGAATCGCCACCGCTTCCTCCAATGGATCACAGAAGTCTTGACGGAGACGCCAACCCAAACCATGTTGATGCTTCTCACTCCCCTCTCCCCCAGCATCGTCATCACCGCCAATCCGGCGAACGTGGAGCACATCCTCAAAACCAACTTTCAGAACTACCCCAAGGGCAAGCGGACCATCTCCAAACTCCACGACTTTCTCGGCGACGGAATCTTCAACTCTGACGGCGAGCAGTGGCGGTGGCAGCGGAAGGCCGCCAGCTTTGAGTTCAACACCAAATCCCTCCGCAGCTTCGTCGTGGACACTGTCCTGCAAGAGATCGCCGAGAGGCTGCTGCCCCTGCTTCGCTGCGCCGCAAAAGAACGCCGGACCCTCGACCTGCAGGACATCTTAAAGCGCTTCGGCTTCGACAACATCTGCAAGGTCTCCTTCGGCGAGGACCCCGCCGGACTCTCTCCGGAGAAGATGAATTCGCCTTCATCTGGTAGTCCTCCCGATTTCATGAGAGCTTTCGGCGAAGCGCAGGATCTTACCATGGTCAGGCTCATGGAACCCTTCGAATGGACCTGGAAAATGAAGAGGCTGCTCAACGTCGGCTATGAGAGACGGCTTAGGGAGATGATCTCCATAGTCCACAGGTACGCCGAAGGGATAATTAGGGCTAGAAAGGGATCCATGGCGGATGTCCGAAACCACGATCTCCTCTCCCGGATCGCCGCTGCGAACCCTGAAATTAGCGAGGAGCAGCTCCGGGACATCGTTATAAGCTTCATCATCGCCGGACGGGAGACGACCTCGTCGGCGCTGACATGGTTCTTCTGGATTCTAGCAACAAGGCCCGACGTCGAGGGGCGGATACTGGGCGAGATCCGGTCTGTGCGGAAGGATCGTGGCGCCGTGGGGTTCAGCTTCGAGGAGCTGCGGGAGATGCAGTACCTGCAGGCGGCCGTGACGGAGTCGATGAGGCTGTACCCGCCGGTGCCGATCGACACGCTTTCGTGCGCCGGAGACGACGTGATGCCGGACGGGACGGCGGTGAGGAAGGGGGATTTCGTGATGTACAGCGCTTACACGATGGGGAGGCTGGACGAGGTGTGGGGGAAGGGATGCTCCGATTACAGGCCGGAGAGGTGGCTGGATGAGGCGGGTGGTTTCAGGGCTGAGAGCCCGTTCCGGTACCCTGTATTCCACGCGGGGCCGCGAGCGTGCCTGGGGAAGGAGATGGCTTATCTCCAGATGAAGTCCATCGTCGCCAGCGTGCTCGAACGGTTTCAGATCGAGCTGGTCGGCGGCAGTGGAAAGTCGCCGGAGAACGTACTCTCGTTCACACTCACAATGAAGGGGGGCCTGATGGTGAGGATGAGAGAGAGGTCCAATTTCTAAAATCTACATAATAGAAGGTTCCTCTAAGTAGTTGAAGAGTTAAGGTAATACTATACATACAATAATAACAATAACCAAATCTTAATCCAACTATGTGGGATCAGTTACATAAATCCTTCATTTTTATTGCACTTCATCAATTAATAAATTACTAAAATCACTCCTTATAGTTTTTTGTCATGTTTTTTTTTTGTTTCACTCTTTCTCTTTGTACATAGATAAAATTCAATAAATAATTTTAAAATTTAAATTCATTTAAAATTCTTATGTGGTGTTAGCCTTACACATAAAAAAGTTTTCTTAATTTATGTAGCACTATTGCTCATACGCCACATAGAAATCTTACTTGGCTTTAAAATTTGGCGCGAGTATCAAAGTAGGACTAAAATAGTATTAGTTTTAAAAAAAATAATTGTAATAAATAATTTTTTTTTAATCATTCTATGTAAATTTTAATATAAAAAAATATTATTTTATTTTACATATTCAGTAATTTTTAATAAAAATATCTATTTTATTTTACATCCTAGAATCTAGTATTTTAGTTTAGGATGTGAAATAAAGTTAATATTTTTATTGAAAATTATTGAGTATGTGAAATAAAATAATATTTTGTTATATTAGAATTTGTGCAGAATGATTAAAAAATTTTATTTATTATTATTGTTGTTTTTTTTAGCTAATATCATTTTGGTCCTGATTTTGATCCTCGCGCCAAACAGGGATAGGATCTACAAAACATTTATTTTTAGATAATATAGTGGGAAAAATATTATCTTATAAATTTATTGTGAAATAAAATTAATTTAATATTAGAAAGTGTGTAAGATGTAATATGTATTGCTTAATATAATTATATATTTTGATGTTTGTTATTATGTTTAAAATAATTAGTGACTAATGAATTATTTAATTTAATGTGTAAGTTTGATGATTTATTGCTAACTTAGTACTTCATACAATAGTTAAAGTAAAAGAATTTAAAAGTAAAATCAAGCTTGAAGTAAAATGGTAAGAATGATTGAAATTAATGAACAAGTCATGAAGAAGATTACAAAGAGTTCAATTGAAGATTAAGTTTATTTTTCATTATTTTTATTTTAGTGAAATTGTTAGATTATACCTAGAGTGTCGGAAGATTTGTGCATCAAGTATGAGTACGTAGGACTTTATTAAATATTGGTTCAGTTGAGTTTAGATCGATCAAATATGAATTAGTCCTACCAAAAGAGAGCTAGCTATTATTAGGCGTTTGATCGATCATGATCAACCTTTGATCGATCATTTGAACGATCATTGGCAGAGTGCAGTATTGATTGATCAATCATTTGATCGATCAAAGAATGAACAATAATTAGCAGTGTAATGATCCAAACTTTAACTAAAATACTGATTGGGAGTTTAACTTAATCTATATGAATTAAATCTAATTAATGAGATTTCATTAAAAGAAATTAAAGAATTAATGTATGGATTCATTTTTGATCTTTTGGACTTAGAAGTGATCCTAAGGAATTTGAATGTGAAAAGCTAGGAAAGTTGGGACTTAGAAGAAATTTTCTAACATAACTAGTCTAAATTGGACAGCTGGCTTTAGATTACTATCACTCTTCTGTTGGTGATTGTAATGCCTTGTGGCCTGGTGCAAAGCAGGATTGTCATTTGGTGGGATGAAGAGGAATGAAAAGAAAAAATTAGAGTGATTTTTATTTCAATATTATCTTGATATTATGTTATGTTATTTAAAAAATAATAATTATTTAGTTTAATAATATCTATAAATAATATTATATAAATTTATAAAATTATTAATTAAAAAATGATATTTTGATATTATGACATTTAGATTACATGATATAACATCAAAGTAACAACAAATCAAACGCTCCTAAAAAAAATTTATTTTTCATTCCCCTTTTCATTCTCCTATCGGACAGGGAGAGAGAGAGAGAGTGGAGTTTTTGCAGGAAAAGGAGAGGAGAATCAATCTCTTTCCTCTTTTCTTCTGTTCATCCTTAAAGTTCTCTCAATCCAACATAAAAAGGCTTGGGGAGGTAGCCCTATGGAAAGCTTGGAGTTTATG
>JAEMOT010000573.1:90926-110093 GCA_019297695.1 Apostasia ramifera
TTCACCATCAAAGAATATAGTGTAAAATATGTGAAATGCGTAAAGTTTAAATGAATATGGTGTGATAGTGGTAATATTTATAAATTGATGGTGAAATGTGTAATTTTGTGTAAATTTCATGTTCTGTATGTAAAAAATCCATTAGTTTATTATTTTCTTATGATTTGACAAATGCAATTAAATAGCCTACAATTACATGATATGATAAGTTAAGTATGATGTTTTAATCTGGTTTGATTATATCTGATAACTAACTATTTAGATAATAGATACAATCCTATGTACATAAATATCATGTGCACTAATTTGATATTTGAACTTAGTTATATAAATATAGCGTATTTTATGAAACCACTTGGTCTCGGGGATTTGCGATAAAAAAATGACAATTCAAGCTAAAGGCTTGAAGTTTGAGATTAAAATGTGATTTAAATTAAATATAATAGTATAACAGTGATATCAAATAAAAGTTTCTTATTGCATTTATGTTCTACGTTAGCTTGAACTTGAGGGTTATAATTATTCTGTTGTTTAGGGTTATAATTATTCTACTACTGAAGGCTATAACACTATAATATTTAATATATAAGAAAGGCAGCTAAGACGTAAATTAAGAAATCAGGATCCAAAAGTAGAAATAGTTAAATAAGAAATAGATTAAAATGTAAACTTGGTTTCAATAAAAATTTACTTGATATTTACTTTGATATTTATACTTGCGAATAACATTATGATAATTCATTCTAATGGATTTCTACATAAAATATGGTAGGTTTAGCATAACACAAAAGAAATCAAGCAAAGAAGCTAATGAAGAATAGATTAATATACCTATGATTGTGAATTAAAATGATTATCATTTGATGAAATCTTATATACAGATGAAAACATAAGTTGTCTTGTACTATATGTAGCAAAAGAAATTTTAGTGGATTAATATTAGAAGTAGTAGAATTTTAATTTTAATGTCTCGATTGTCAGTAGTTTGGATACTATAATGGAAACATTCGAGGCTTCTAGCGGCTGGGACGTTACAGGCAGGGTGTAGTTTTAGTTGATCGATTAGCTAATTGAAACAATTCTGAAGCAGAATTTATTAGTCGTTAAAGACTTTTTTTATATAAATTGCTGAGAGGTTTTTGACTGTGTTGATCTTATGAGCTTTATTTTAAACCCATTTTTTGTGATCTAATTCTTCTTGTGAGTGCATGATCAAAAATTAATTAAAAAATAACAAGAAGGTAATTAGTGAAGATCAAGCTTTTAGGTGCTTATTGTTGTGATCTGCTCTCTCTAAGCTCTTTAAGGTAAGAAGAAGTGAGGTTAGTTAAGTTGTACTTATTATATATTCATGTATTATTTTGGGTTTTATTGATTCCCTCAATTGATTAGTAAGAAAAGCCTCTAATTTGGTAATTAGAAGAGGCCCCTAGTGTGTGATGGGGATGAGATTGATTCCCTTATTGTATTGAGGGGAGCTTCTATAGTAAGATAAAGAAAAATTCAATTTTACAGGCTTCTCTGTTTTGTTATGGGGGTAAAATAGGCTCGAGGTTGAGCCGAACTACATTATATATTATCCCCATTTGCATATTGACATTATTATTATTATTTTTATTAATATTATTATTATTATTATTATTATTATTTCACATTTAACAAAAGTCTCATATAATATAAAAAAATATATTTTACATACTACATAAAGTATAATATTTGTAAATTAATTTTTTTTGTGAAATTATCAAAATCTCTAAAAAAATTTACATTAATATTTTATATTTATTTTCCATCACATTAGTTAAATATAATAAATCAATTTTATTTTATATTTTATATAAATTTTAATTGTAAAAATTAAATTTATTTTATATTTTATATGTATTTTAATAAAAAAATTAATTTTATATTACATTTAACACATTTTAATAATAAAATAATTTAATTTTACATCATAATATTAAAAGATAATTATCATTTTGTATCTCAAAAGAATTAAGGGAGAGTTTGGTTCAATGGTATTTTGATATTATGTTATGTTATTTAAAGAAAGTAATTGTTTGATTTAATAACATATATAAATAATCTTTTATTATTAGATTATAAAATTATTAATCAAAAGATGACATTTAGATATCATGACATCTAGATTACATAATATAATATCAAAATAATAACGAATCAAATGCCCTTTAAATAATTAGAAATTCTTGTATCCGGACGAAACACCAAACAAAGCGGGCAGGCCAGTCACATCAACAAGTGGGCCCTACCCTTATCCATTGTGCGTTCCTCATTTGGCAACACCGTTGTGATACAAGAATTTTTGTCAATAATAAACTTGGAGCATTTTGGTGTGTTTCAATGAATAAAAGTATTGGATATTTGCCTTAAATTTTTTGATAGTCTTGACTTAATGGATGGATCTCGATGGTTGAAAAAGTTTTTGCATGCACCGGTGCACGGTGCATAAGCTCAATTAGCGCACAACACGTGGATGAAAATAGGTCATGCGTGCTGATGTGTCGTGCGCTAATTGGCTTGTGCACGGTGCACCGATGCACGCAAAAATTTCTTCAAGAAGAGGTCCAAGTGGTGGACGATGACAAGACTGTGAGGGAGAAATTATTAGGTTGCATGTTTCAGGGTAATAGCTTGGCTGTTTATCTTTCTATCGTCATACACCACATGAGCATTTGGAGCCCACAATGAGCACAATTAAGGGCACTATTGTTTCTTTTACTTAGTATGATGCTTAGTATAGATATTTTATTTTACTTATTGTAAACATATTATGTAAAATAATTTTTATATCAAATAACGAACCGTCTATGCTAAGCAAAAAAAAATAAATGGCATCATTAAGTGTGCTATGTGCCTGCATAGTGTGCGTTAATAAGTGAGTAAATACGTGAGGTGTTATTTTGAGAAAATTCAAAACTCTCTCCTTTAAGGAAGTTCTTTATGATAGACTGCTAATTTTTAGATTATTTTTTATAATAATTTTATAGAATTTTATTAATTGTACAATTGGACTCATTTGGTTGGAACTTAGAAAACCTCAAGGCTCCTTTGAAAATATTTTTATTAATATTTTATATTTATTTCACGTAAATTTAAATATTAAAATAAGTTTTAATTTACATTTTATACAAATATTAACCTTAAAAAATAATTTTATTTTATATTTTACATATATTTTAAAAAAATTAATTTTATGTTACATCCAACACAATCCTTAATCATGAAATAACTTTATGTCATGTCGGTATAATAATTTCCTTTATCTCTATCAAAAAAGAAAAATTTAAAGTACCCTAAAACATATTTCAATCAAATGCGACAAAACCTAAGCCTCCTTTAAGCATTGAATAAATTTATTTTCATATGTTATTTTTAAGCTGATTAATTTTGCTTGAAGATCAAGAACCACTCGAAGGTTATTTCAGATTTTGATCAAATCGTAATTAATTTTATTTAAATAAGCCAATTAACGAGCTATTTTTGAGGTTCTATATTTTTATCAATTCAATCTTGAGTTAACATAAGATCAGATTGAGTAATTTTGAAATTGAATTAATTAAAAAATATAAAATAAATTATTTATATATAATTTATTTTAGTATTTTATTTTTTAATAATCTAATTAACAACTATTACAATTTTATCCATGATTTTTATTCAAATTTGATTAATTGTAGATCTGTTTTTGTATTTTTAACAATTAGATCACAATAGATAATACAAATAAAAATATTTATATTTAAGATTTTGATTGAAAAATCAAAAATTAATGAAAAGTAGAATCTATTTTGAGTTGAGTTGAGCTTGAATATATATAGTAAATAAGTAAGATTTAACTCAAATTAAAATTAAATTAATTTCTGTTTATTTATATTTTAAATTAAATTAAGATTAAATTCAAAAAAAAATTAGGTCAACCGAAAATTAACTGTCGGCGCTTGAGTCAGGCGAGTAGTTGGGAGAGGAGAGAATTTGCGCAATTGCGCATAGTTTTTTTTTTTTTTTTTTTGCTTCTTTTTTTTTTTTTTTTGTTTTTTTTTTTTTTTTTTGCTTCTTTTTTTTTTATTGTAGATTTTTGCTTCCTTTTTTTATTGTAGATTTTTGCTTCCTTTTTTGATAAGGCAATTGCGCATAGTTGCCGTTGGCAATCAATGTCAGCAATAAAAGCCAGCCCAGATCAAACAGCAGCATTGTACGCACGAAGACCCCTCGGCGTACCAACTTCGTGCGCCGATCTCCTCCATTTCCTCTCCCCCGAGAGCTCTAGAAGGCCGAGGAACGGCAGTGAAGCAAAGGAGAAGCCATGGTAGGTCCAAGCCGGCCGATCTTCGTGCTGTTCGGCTCGTCTATCGTTCAGTACAGCTTTAGCAATGGCGGATGGGGCGCCATCCTCGCTGACATCTATGCTCGCAAGGTTTCGCCTTCTTTCTCCATTGTGTTAGGGTTCTCGCGGGTTCCGATTCTGATTTTTGTTCTTCCGGTTGGATCTCGCGCAGGCTGATATTCTGATGCGCGGCTATATTGGTTGGAACTCGAGGCGTGCCGTCCAAGTGCTTGATAAAGTTTTTCCCAAGGTATGTCATTTAGCTTCTTTCAGCATTTGCTTCATTGATGATTACGAAGCACAGAGTTGATAGGTCATTACTTGATTTTAAGGCTGAGCACATGATTCAACTCGGTTAGTGGACCTCGAGATTGGAATTGTTAAGTGATCAAAGAAGCAGTTATGAGAACTAAGGACAATTTTGTGAAAAGAAAGTACTATTAAAAGTGATTGAATATTCCAGTGAATGGCTTTACTGTGTTTGTGGCACTTGGCATGAACAGCAATTAGAGGGTATAAATAATTGGTAAAGAGGGCATGGATCAGAGTTTCCCCACGTTTCCACAGGTCGAACGATTGCTCATTTTTACTTTCTTTGGAAAACTGGAACTTCTTGTCCTATTTGTATTTATTTTGGAAATGAGATTGCGGCCAAAAAGCAAAGGTTAGGCAGCAAGGGAGAATCATAAAAACTAATGATCAACATAATCCATTAATTTGTTTTTAGTCATTCCAAACCACTTTGCCTGAGGACTTGTTTATTTTCCCTTTTCTCATTAAATAACTCATGGACCTATCAAAAAATAAATAAATAGCTCATGGAAAGAAATACATTGAGTTGAATGCTTCATGGCTTGTATACTGTGTGTGACAGGGTTTTGTTGCTTTCCCGTTAATGTTTTGGTTGCTATGACTTGTACATTATGTTGTTAGGGAATGGAACTTCATACCCTCATTAGGGATGGCATTTGTTGGTTTCCTTATTGTCTAGATCCAACTAAGCTACCTAGTCCAGGTCATGATGTCAATCAGCCCAAGGTCAAGCCCCAACCTCGCCTTAGTAGACGTATCTTTGATGGGCAATGCATCTCAACTACCTCAATAGTAGAAACTTGTGTATTCAAGGACCCACACTATTATCCAAAGAGGTTAGTAAATTATATATTTGAAAATTTTGAAATAAAATTAATTACGTTAAAAATGAACACTTAATTTATGATGTAAGATTTATATATATAATTCTTGAAACAAGTAAATACTTAATTTTTCTTAAGTAGTTATAAATATTAACAATGAAAGTATAATCGTTTAACAGTTGAAATTGAATGTTGAAATCAAATAGTGAATTTGATTGCCCAAGCTAGCAGATCAGCTCTATTTAGTTGAATTTTTTTAAATTATTCTATACAAATTTTAATATAAAAAATAATATTTTACTTCACATACTCAATAATTTTTAATAAAAATATAAACTTTATTTCACATTTTAGACCAAAATACTCGATTCGAATATTTTAGTCTAGAATGTGAAATAAAATTGATATTTTTATTTTAAATTGTTGAGTATGTAAAGTAAAATAATATTTTTTTATATTAAAATTTGTGTAGAATGATATAAAAAATTTATTTATTATTATTTTTATTATTTTTTAAACTAGTACCAATTTGGTCTTATTTTAGTCCTGTTTTGGTTCTTGCGCCAAACAGGGCCTTAAAAACATTCTTAAATTTCATTGATCGATCAATAAAATGATAGTTAATCAATACTCACATTGCCAATCTTGAAACAAGCAATCAAATACTCAAATTGCGCAAGTGGTAAAACAAACAATCAAGAGATCGTAATGTTAAAAAAAAGAGAGTGTGTATAGGATTTATAGTGGTTCAGTCTTGTGTCCTACTCTACTCCTGATGCAAATGTAGTTGCAAACTAACTAAAAGCATGGGGATGTTGATAGAATACAAGTTAAGTGAAAGAGCCACATAACGATCCAAGAGAGAAACTATCAAGTATTATGGAATGCAAAATTTCAGCAAGAAAATGTAGGATTAACATAAAATTAACAAGTTAATTTGATAATTTTTAGGGTACAAACAAAAGTTTAGGCTAGGTGCGGTTAATTTGATAATTTTTAGGGTACAAACAAAAGTTTAGGCTAGGTGCTAAGCAAAATTAAATGGAGAGTTTAAGACTTAAATTGAATCCAAAACAAGAGCTAAGTATACTCACTAATAGGAGTCCTTCATCCATACACAAATTCATATACATGATAGATGATAAAGAGAATTGAGGAAAAGAGGAAAATATGTGGTGGAGACGTGGTAGTGAGAGAGAAATACTATAAGGATTCGAACATCTCGTTCCATGGATAAGGTCTTCATTAAACGATCATAACCGAGTCAACCAACTGACAGTGGCGGCGTCCCAACCTTCTTCGATGGCGTCTAATAGTGGCGGCGGCGAAGGCCACCTAGCTTTAGGTAACAGTGGCAGCAACATCTGTAGAGTGCGACGATGATGGGAGTGCAGGAAAGTGGAATTAGCAGTGGCTGGGTCACCTGGGGAAGTGGCGGTGGCAGCTGATGGCTCTCCCACGGTAGCGACGAAAAGGGTTGCAGCAACGGCGACCAACCTTCGGCGGTGGCAATGACGGGATCCAGTGGGTCTGACAGGGACAGCTATGGGAAACTCAATTGGGGAAGCTCCAAATTGTAGATAATCCTTAATCCCTACCCAACTCGACTATATATAGCCAAATCCATTAATCTATAGCCATTAGATCATTCTAGAGTGATCTAATGGTCATAATTAATAGAGAGATTTAGTCTTATTTAGAGTTATTTGGTTTTTACTTCTATTTGGCTCAATAACTCATCTAAATAAAGTTTAATACCTAAGCAACGAAAAATCCAGCCATACAAATTACTCAACCCATTAAAGTCCTTAACACGTAATGTAATACCTTACATAAACAAACACAATAAAAAAAATGCATCAGAATAAAAATAAAATCTATAGGATGTCACAGCAACCCATCTATAGTTATGCTCGGTGCCATCGACGAAGTCGATATCGAGAATGCTTTGCATTAGCTATTCCCTACTGCAAATAACTCGACTCTATCAAGTGTAGATCTAGATAAATCTATAGAAATGTAGGGTACAGGACTTTTAGATCCTATATAGTGAACCACGTGTCATCAGATGGAGGGTGATCGTTCCATCTAATAAAAAAATCTCTAAATGCCACCATCAATTGTCTACTTGATGACGCGTTGCTCCGAGGAAGGAGGAGGAGTCACCGCTACATGCAAGGTCAGTTACACGATTAATCCCTCTTCTATAGAAGGACAGGTAACATATTCAGATATCTCTCTAGGTAGGATCATAGGAGAGCTATCATGTCTATCAGGGGTGGAGCTAGGAGGGGTAAATGGGGAATGTGCGGAGACTGCTGCGATAGTAGGGAGCAGAAAAGGAATGGACACAAGTTTATGATAGCGAGTCAAATCAGCTACATTGAAGATGGGATTGATTCCCATCTCAAGAGAAGATCTAGTTCATTAATACTCACGCGTTCCTAACTACTAACTTTTTGTGGGCCCCCAATGGGAGCCATTCAAGATGCACTCTAATCACACCTAATCTTTTTATTTAAATGCTATCTGCCTCTTATGTTTGTTTACTTCATTTTTGACTTTGACCATAATTCAAGGCTAGTTTCTTCCTAAACTTGTTATGTAGCCCATGCACATGTGATGCAAATGCAGATGTAATGTGGTTTGTTCTATAAATAGGTGGTAGCTCAACCAAGTCTCCAGGTGATTGAGGATTATAACCAGTGACAACTCTGAAAGACTCATACCCTTAAACCAATTAACATAAATATAAAAGATGAACTCTGCTATGGGCATCACGAGGCCCTAATTAAACGGATGTTCCCTAACCAAACAATGTAATAGGTTTCATAAACTTCTTTTTACCACCTTTGTTTGCCAATTTGCCTACAGATGGTAAGGGGTTGAATTTCGGAGTTTAGCCCCCTATTTCTTCCACAATGTTTTCCAGAAATCGCTTATAAACTTATGTCTCGATCTAAAATCATCTTTAAGAAATCGTGAAAATGCTTGATTTCTACTATAATAGTGTGGCAATGTATGAGGCATATGATGTTTTCGAGCTTAAAGAAATACATGTTCATAACACTATCGATTATCTTTTTCAGATTTATAGTATCTAGTGAGATCGTATCAGCGATCCCCACTAAAATACAAGTCATTTGAGAGTGGCCAGTACCAACAAGTATTTATGATGTCCACAATTTTCACGAGTTAGTCACCTTTTATAGGCCGTTCATCCACGTATTCAGCATTTGCATGGCTCCAATAACAAATTTTTGGAAGAAAGAAGAATTCTATTGGACTATCACCACAACTCAAGCATTCCAGGAGATTAGGATGGCCTAAGTGAGGCTCTTATTCTTGGTCTACTTGATTTCGGCAAGGCCTTTGAGGTTACTTGTGGCACCTCAGGTAAAGAGATAAGAGGAGTGCTTAGTTAAGAACGCCACCACCCTATAGCCTACTTTAACGAAAAGCTAAATGACGCCCAACAACATTTTTCAACCTATGACAAAGAATTCTATGCAATGATACGAGCTTTACACTACTGGCGTCATTACCTCCACCCCCATAAATATGTTTTATATTCCAATCACTATGCACTCAAATATTTGAACTTCCAAAAAAAGTTGAGTACTAAACATGCTAAGTGGATGGCATTTTTGCAAGAATACATATTTGTTCTTAAGCATTGAGCTGGTGTTGAGAACAAACTTGCAAATGCTCTCAGAAAATTTAATAACTAAACATCAAGCTATTGCCTTTGAGGAATGTGTTCGTCTCTTAGAAGAAGAAGGTCCCTCAACCTTAGGGTTTTTGGCTTTGGGCATGATGTAAGTTGGAGGAGTAGGGAAGAGTTAGGTTTTAAGTAGAGAAGGTGAAGTTGAAGAAGAGGAAGAAGACGAAAAGATGTAAGGATATTACCTAGAATGAGGAGAGGGAGAGGTTGGAGAGTTGGTGAGGCTAGGGCTAGTGCTGGACTTTTGTTGACGGGATTGAGGAAGAGTAGAGAGAGAAAAAGAAGTGAAGTGAGGAAGAGGATTATATAATAGGGTTTTAAGTTGAGATAGATGGCTGAGATTGAATTAGAAGTTCAGATTCAGCTGGCTTTGATCGATCAAAGACGTGATCAATTAAATTTGATCGATCAGAGCTCCAGGTTTGATCAATCAAACTCTTTGATCGATCTGCTGATCGATTAAGGTTTGCTACATGTTCTGTGCCAGTTGTGATTTGATCGATCAATCCCTATAGTGTATTTACTTTAGAGCATTGCTTGATTGATCATAAGCAGAGTTTTGTAGCAATTGCAAGGGATGAGAATTGTTTGTGATTTGCCATTAACACATAACAAGAAGCAAAATATTTTTCATTAACAAATTTTAACATCAAAGAGGAGAAAACGAAACTTTTAAGCAAAGTTACTTTTAGGTGAGTTGGTAAGTGCTTGAACAAATAGATTTACAGATCAATATTAGAGATTTACAGATTATCAATTAAATATGCACAGATAATACAGATATACTGAATCAAACATTTATATACAAATATACTGCCATCACAAAGTGAGTATCTACAACATAATTATGTAAAACCAAAGCAAAATGAACTAACTTCACATTTCAAATATAAAGATTAAGAAGAAATTAACTACAAAGACACAACTTTAACAACTGAAGAGACATATAAACGGAATAAGTCCAAACAACGCTAAAAAAGCAAATTACTCATTTCTAAAATAAAATAAAAAATAAAATAGCTGAGTCAATCACTGGTCGCCTGGTCCTAGAAGAGGATAGTGGAATTGAGGATCGTACGGTGGCTGGCACAATGGTCCTGCAGGTGGTCTCTGATACATAACATAATCCATCAACACTTGCTGATTAGTGGCGGTCCTCTCATATCGGCTCGATAGTCATCCCGAAATGAGTAGAATTCAATGCGCAAATCATGCATATCAACAGCTACTTCCTCAATCCTGTTGGAGAGCTGTGTGATCTCATCCTCTGTGTCATAAACAACTGCATCACCCTCTAACTCATTGGAAGAGTCCTGCGGCTGCTCAGCATTCAACCCTCATCCAGGCTTCCACACAAAGGGTATAGCTGTCGCATTTATTCCAGCCTTCTTGATATTTCCCTGGCTTACCTTACCTTTTTTTTTTAAGTTTATCGTATTATCGTATTTACATCGTATTGTATTCGTATCAACTAAACATACTTGTGCTTCATAACATTGGGTGTAGGTACAAGCTTTTAAAGACCATTTCTAGCAAATTGATTAAGCTCTTCTTGCATAGAATCCATAAATTCAAATAATTTAGGCTCAAATTGAGAGATGAAGATTGAGTAGTTTGCCATATCATGAAATGAAGGTCGAGCCCCAATTCCTTGTAATGGATCACAAAGGGTTTTAGTTGTGGGATATTATGACTTCCTCCTCCATTCCTTAGGAAGAGTGGGATCACCTCATTGGTCGACATTTGGTTGATGTTCATCTTCATTCTTTTCAGTTCCACCCTCCAACGTTAGCTTTTCTAGTAGTATTTATGCAAATATTCATCTTCTCTCCTTAGAGGATATAGGTTGTCCTCATCAAATCAACATGGATTGACCATTCTACAAACATGATTTCAAATGAAAGTAAGAAACGAATACCTTCCAATCATTCCATAATTGATTCCTTCAACTCAAGTATACCATTTACTTTAATGTGTGCTTTGTTTCTATTTGACCAAAATCATTTAACTTGTCCCAGAATACCCATTTCGTGCCAATTATGGAATGATCCTTGGGTCTAGGTGGAAGCTCCCAAACATCATTCCTAACTTATTCCAGAAGTTAAATTTTTTCTCTCAACTATCTCATTTTGTTGAGAAGCGTGAGAAGTTGAAGCATTATGTGAGATACCTTACATTTTACAAAGTTGTTCAAAAAATTGGCTTTCAAATTCACATCCATGTTCACTTCTCATTGAGATTAGTTAATAACAATTTCATTTGAAATGCTACTATAGAGTATCTTATTTTGTTCCTAGTAAAATGAGAAGTCATTAATTGTTGTAAGACGATATTTATTGCCACGAAGACTAGTAATTCTAGTAGCATAAACCAAATCCACATGAACCAAAAAGTTTGGATGTGGACATTTTATTATAGGAATTGAATGAAATTCCAGTTTGTTTACCAAATTGACATGCACTATACAATTTATCTTTTTGATGAACATTGTTAGGTAATCTTTAATTAGACTAAGTCTAGATAACTTTGGAATTGTATTACATGTCCTAGTCTAAGATATCGCAACCATGATTCGTTTGTATGGAATGCAAGATATTTCAAATCATTGTGGGAGAGGTTAGGTTAAAGAAGATGCGTAATTAATGCCCAATGGAAGCAAAGACAAAGTGTCAATTAATGAAGAAAAAGTAGTGGCATCATTGGATTTTGTAAAACCGCGAAACAGCTAAAGTAGAGTTTGCAGTGGCTTGCAGATATCAAATCTTTTCTTCTATCGGAACCCTAGCATGGGTAAAGTTTAAATATATCCTCAATTGCTTGAACCTAGTGCGTTTCTCCTATCGTTATTTATCTAATTGGGGGTTGTTGTCTTTTATGTATGAATCTTTTTTCAACTTTTTTCGTATGAGCTAGACCTATTAATCCAATATTTTTTCTCTAATAAGAAGTATTGAAAAGTATTGGATAAATATCAAATTTTTAAAAAATAAAAATAAAATTTAATATGTCACGTGACATGTCGGATACGTATCGGTGGAGTATCAGGAAGTATT
Source organism: Apostasia ramifera (assembly GCA_019297695.1). Classification (NCBI taxonomy): domain Eukaryota; kingdom Viridiplantae; phylum Streptophyta; class Magnoliopsida; order Asparagales; family Orchidaceae; genus Apostasia; species Apostasia ramifera. The sequence goes on from JAEMOT010000573.1 coordinate 103,188, forward strand.
ATTGTCTGATATGGATTTGTAAGTCTTCGTACAGTATCGGTGCTTTATAAATTATTGCTAAGGCCCCATTTGTTTTGAAGTTAAAAATTAACCTGGTTTAGTTTTAACCTGTCATATCATATCACACATAAAATTTAATATTAAAAATTAGTTTTATTTTACATCCTATACACATTACTAAAATAATAACTAATTTATATCACATCCCTCATATATCCCAATATAATAACCAACTTTATATCACATCGCTCATATATCCCAACATAATAACTAATTTTATTCCACATCATTCACAACTTTCAATAAAAAAAATATCTCTATCCAATTTTAATTTTAATATTGTTAAATTTAACTTTACAAACAAATAGACCCTAAGGTTATATAGCATCCATTAGTTTCACCCCAGCAAGCTGAATTTTGATTTGTCTCCCGCCTTATGCCTCGAACATTAGCTATCCAAGTTCCACATGTCTTCATTGATTACAGTGTGTTGACAAACCTACACCAAATCTTAAGTATCAGCTTTAGGTACTCAAATGAATTTGAGTTCTTTAATGTTAGACTTTGTGAGGTATGCGCATTGTGGATAATCTTAACAATACCTACATATGTAATAGAAAATGCATACATGAATTTGCTAATCATGCACACATGTGATAAATGTCTATGCAAGTTACAAATTTTCATTTAACTTTAGTCCTATTTGGTAATGAGAATAATTTGGTCATGCCTTGAAAATTTTGGACTTGCTTGATATATATGTATGATAAGAAATAATGAGTTAAAAATTATGTTGGATATGAAATAAAATTAATGGTTGTATTGAAAATTGTGAAATAGAGTGGATTGTTTTATATTAAAAATTGTATAGGATTTGAAAAAATTAATTTATTAAAATCAGTATTGATATTAATGAGGTAATCAATTTGGTTTTTGGCATTACCAAAATAGTGTAAAAAAACAAGTATGTTAGGTAGTGCACATTGACAAAGATCAAATTTCGAAGAAATTTCTTTATGTTTTTCTTCCTATTTTTTCTTGAAAGAATGAGGATTGATAGTGTCCATTGGATAAATAGACTATAGAGCCAATCTTACAAGTTCCTCTTGATATTTCTTTAATTTTCGATTGTGGTCAATATGATTTTTTTCGATGGTGAGTGCCTGAGTATCTTTTTAAGAGTATAGAACAAGTACCAATTTCTCTTTAACCCTTGCCCAATTTGAGAATTTTTATGGACCCAATTTTGAAATTGAAACTTTAAATGTTCCAAAGAATTGTCTATTTTTAAACAATTTTTTGATAGGAATATGTTTGTATAAATTTTCAAGTATATTTTTATAATAAATACTAAATATGAATGATATGTTAATTTTTCATTTATTTGAGACAAATTTATTGCCTGTCTTAATTACTGAAGTTTCAATTTCTGCTGGCAATAAGTCACTCTAGGTTCTTGTGTACATACCTTTGTTGTGCCATTATTGCAAGTTAAATTGATATGACCCTACTATGTAGTGGATATGGTAAGGTACAAAGAGCACATCTCATGTTGAAACGCCTTCAAATGTTGTTATGCACATTGCAGAGTGGTGTGCTTTACAATTGTCGAGCCTTACACCCATCTCAGCAACCTTATGATATTTCTTCTTGTATGTTGCATCATCCTTGATTACTGTTATGACACGTTCTCTCTCTTTAAGAGCTCATTGTTTTTTGTTTCCTTTTATCCAACAGTTCAAAGAACTTTGGGATTGGTTTGAGATGGCATGTCATGTATAAATAAATGCTATTTTAATCATTGTATATTTACTAAGTGCTTGCTTCTAATTGGAGATTTGAAGCTTTTATTTCAGCTTTATTTTGGGCTTTGCCATCTATTCTCCATCCAACCTATAATACTTGTCATGTAATGTGTTTATAATCTTGTTATGAAATATGTTTTCATATTGTAAATATCAATCTCCACTTCTTTTGTAACCGATGCCAGGGGGTTGCCAAGGGTAGAAGCTTCTCATCCTTCTTTAGTGAATAAGAAAGAATTTTAATGGCATTCCAACTAGCGATTTGCAAGAGGCGATAATAGTGGAGAATTACCTAGAGAAGAATTTAGAAAATCGAAATAGGCTTAACTTTGTCGTACTACCATAGGTTAAACTGTTATATCTCTCTATAATTCATATTATTTTTTTTTGCATTCATATGTATTGAGGTCTCTACTTATCCGCATGTGAGTCTTAGGAATAGTTACACATAAGAAATGTACATAGTTTATGCTGCTTTAAATAAAATTTCATTTTGTAGGATGCAACAGTTCAACCTTCTTTGGTCATCATATATTTTGGGGGAAATGATTCAATGGGACCTCACCCATCTGGCCTGGGCCCTCATGTACCACTTCCCGAATATGTGGAGAATATGAGGAAGATTGCTACTCATCTAAAGGTCACTATTGTTCTAATGTTTAAACTTTAGGGGGAATTTCATATATATATATATATATATATTAGACAAAACATGCGCACTCTTTGAAGAAAAAACTATGGGAGGCAGGTACTTCAAAGAAAAACTAAGGTAGTTCATGTAAATTTAATGACTCTTTAAATCTTCTTGAACTATCCTAGTTTTTTCTTTGAAGTACACCTCCCATAGTTGATCTCAACTAGATTGGGATAATGTTTTGCTTTTGTTGTTGGTGTTATAAATATGTGCCTTTTAAATATTTTTAACTCTACAAAATAACTCCTTGGCCTAGCCTATTCCTAGAGTTATATTGGCAACTGTGAACTTGCCAGCTAATTGCATTGCAGAAGGGTGGTGGGAGGAGGGCAGTAGTCGATGTCACATCAATGGATATTCCTTGTGTTCTGCTAATGTTGAGATGGAAGTAACTAGGGGGTTATTTTGCAGAGTTCAAAAGATTTAGTTTTGTCTATGGACTAAAATATTTGGGTCTTAATGTATAATTTGAGTAGAGTTGTGAGACATGTTTGAATCACAACATTTTAGATCTTTTAAATTCATTCTGACATCACGGATTGCTTTTTTCCAGAATCTATCAGAAACAATGCGGATTATTTTTCTTACTTGTCCCCCTCTCAATGAGGAAAAACTTCGGCAGTCAGCAAGGTGCTGATGAACTAAAATATGTATAAACTTCATCTCTACCCTCATTTTTATGCAGCCCTAACTAAGATTTATTCTAAGCTTAGCCCCGCATTGAGCGAGATAATTCGAACAAACGAAGTCTGCCGCCAATACTCTGAAACTTGTATAGAGCTATGCAGGGAGTTGGACTTGAAAGTTATTGATCTTTGGTCTGCAATTCAAAGAAAGGATAACTGGGCTGATACTTGCTTTACGTGAGTCTTCAATGTTATTTTTTTGTTTTCTACATAGTTATCTATGCATTTGTTCGACCAAATCCTCTAAAATATGTTAGTTGCATTTATACAAAAAATAAGAAAATATCAAATTAGACATTAAATACATAGAAAACAACACAATATAATAACAAAACTTCTTGTTTTTCTTTCGTTAAAATATGGTTTATGTCACTTCGATGTGTTCAATTTATATTTTTTGTGATAGTCAAATTCTTTTATCGTTCTTATGCATAATGTACCAGTCATATGCATATTGTTTTCTAAAGGCTAAAATACAATCTTTAAATTAATAAACTGAATCATAACTGTTTATTCTACGATATTTTTATAAGATGAAGGCTTAATTGTTAAATATTTTTGTGTAATGTGTAATAAATAATAACATCTAGTGTATATTATGTGCAATTTTTATAATTTTTCTAAAATACATGCTTTTATGTCAGGGATGGTGTCCATTTTTCTTCTGAAGGAAGTAAGATTGTTGTGGAGGAAATACTGAAGGTTCTGAAAGCTGCAGATTGGAATCCTTCTTTGCACTGGAAGTCCATGCCAACTGAGTTTGCAGACGATTCAACTTGTGATCTTGTTGCTGCTGATGGAATCTCCACCATCAATCCATCTGACTGGACTTTTCACAGAGAAATACAGTGGGATTAATCAAGATTGCTACCCTGTAAGCTCTTTAAATGCTGCATTTTTTCTCTTGCTACCCTGTAAGCTCTTTAAAATGTTGGATATTTTCTCCCGGCTTATTTCCGATTCAAAAGAACTTGTTCTTAGTAAATGTATTGCTAATTTATCTTGGGTAGCTGCTTCCTGTGATAAGAGGACTTAAACAATGTTAGCATTCTATGTATACTGTCTTAAATATATCAGCAATTTTTTTATTTTTTGGTTGGTTTTTTTATCTGCCAGTTGGATGATCTACAAGAATAATAGTTCTTTGTAGCTTTTTTTTCATATAATTTAGCGTTCACTATTTAGGTAGATAATTGTCTAGCACTTTTGGTTCATTACATGGAAATGCTTGGTTGTAAAGGCTGCTATCAGACTGCCAGTGGTATGTGATGGTGGATGTTGGGTGATTAAGTAGTAATATTGTGATGACCTATTATTGAAGATAGCATGGTGTGATCGTTAGGTGATATCCCAAGCGAAAAGAATCATTAAAGCGAAGAGCGTTTCTAGCAAGCTTCTAAGTCTGATGATGAGCGGTGAGAGAAGCACAAGAATGGATCGTCCCACACTGGAAAAAGAAAGCTGTATAAGTAAATAAGTTGACCTCAAACTCCTCAATTAAACATGCTTGAGATAGAGTGATTATAAGATAGGTGCTTTTCTGGGAAGTACTCAAGTCACGTAATTCCTTTAAGTTAAAGTAGATAATACCTCCCATAGTACGATGTGGATCGGGAACGAATCAGGCAGAAGCTGGTGGGCTTGTGACAGCCCGTGGTTGAAGAGAGTGAGATGTGATTACCAGGAGATGTTTTAAAAGAAGAGAATTATTAGAGCAAAGTGGTTATTCTTTAATTGTTTAGGCCATTTATTTACCTGATCTATAACTTTTACAATCAAATTTTTGTTTAATTAATGGGGTGGAGAATTGAAATGTTCTATGAAATTAGAGAATAAGGAGACAAACTAATTAACAAAGACTAAATTAAAAAGTGAGAGAATGCTTTTACTTTGATGTTCTCTATTAAATGCATTGTAACATTCTTTCTTCAGGTATTGCTTGTTATGTCGATGGTATTAAGAAAAAGAGTATGCAATAACATTCGAAAAGATTTGTTATTATTAGAGAACTTGAAATTAAATAATTGAGGAGATGAAAATTGATATTACAGCTTTTAAAGGATTTGATTATTGATGATTTGAAAGCATTGATTAATATGCAATCCGATGAAGTTATTTTTTAAAAACTTATGTAGAATGTGAATTTAACTTAGTAGTTGTATTAGAATTTATATAAAATGTGATATAAGTAATATTTTTATCATAAAATTTATGTAGGATAATATAAGAATTAATTTTTTATTTAAAAAAAAAAAAACAGGATGTGTTTTTAGATGGCTATGATTTTTTTGTTGGCCTCGAGCCAAACTGATGAGATTCCCATCCTGCAAGCCACATGGGATGACTATTTGATGGTTAGAGGAAGACAAGGACTCGGTCTTTTCTTTTATAAAAAAAAATATTTTTTGAACATAAAAATAAAAATATAAATTTCTATCATCTCGATATTAATAAATAAATATATTTTTCTCCATAATTGTTGTATCTGGATCATCTAGATTCGCACAGGCACATCTGGAGCATACATGTGGAAGCCTACGTGGCGGGAGCACTAAAGGAAATTTGGCGATGGACACAAGTCGAAAGGCTATCACAGAATAAAAGGCCATCGATGAACAATCCTTGATGAAGTAATCATGACGAACTGTCTATGCACTCAGGTATAAGACAAAGGACCCCATGCTGCTTTTAAGAAGTATGGTCTGTCTACTCAGTCCATACGTTTCATACAAGCAAAGCCACAGCGCTCTAAGCCTATAGTCATCAATAACATAAAGTGACTAATCTAGACCATTCTTCTGAAATGACTATCCAGAGATAAATTTAGACTATAAAATCTCATTATAATGAGAAAAAGGGCCTGATCCTATTGGATTTTCCCTTGTTCTCTCTTCTTAAATCAAAGGGCTAATTACAGCCTTACTCTTTGTAAAAAACATTGCAGTCTAGTAAAGTTCTTGAAAGCGGTCGACAGATTGGCGTCGTGATTTTTCGCTTAGTCAGTTTCTACGTAAAAAAATTCTTTTTTATTTTTGATAGATTTTCGTTGTCAACAAGTTTGGTGCCCTCACACAAAAACAAATCCAATTCCCTTAATAGCCCATGGAAGAAGCCCATGACGAAGCCCATGGCCGTATTTCATAATATAATGAGCTGAGGAAGAGACATAAATTTAATTTAATTTAATTTATAAAAAAGACATAAATATAATTTATAGGACAATATTTAATTTGTATTACATTATATTAAATCTATATTCATTAAATTTGCGTTAGTATATTTTAGGGTGAATTTATTTTAAATATATATATATAAACCTAGATTAATATTAATTAATTTATTCAAAATAAAATCTTCCATTTGACTTTGAATTTGGAGCAAGAATTTCCTCTTTTAAAGACAAACAACAGATAATATAGAAACAGTTTTTAATAAGTTATTCGTAATAAATTTAATAATTAGTAAATTATAAAGTAGAAATTAATTTTGCTGTTAATTGAAATTAAATTTATCTTAACTAAGTTACACGTCGTATTATTTTTAAAAATGGAATAAAATATATGTATATAAATAATTTTTTATATTTATAAACATTTATAACATATTATAACCCTAAATTAAGAAGAGTTTAGTAATAGAGGAACTTTAAATTATTCATAATAGATGTTGTAAATTTTTAAACATTATTTAATTTAATTTTGTGTTAATTGACTTTTAATAT
>JAEMOT010000573.1:110425-120729 GCA_019297695.1 Apostasia ramifera
ATATATATATATATATTAATAAAAGAAATTAGGGTAATAAAAACAAAATCAGAAACCCTAGACGTCGGTAGAACCCGATTGTCCCAATTCGGCGTCCTGTATCTCCGGTCCTTTCTCCGCTGAAGAATCTCCATCGCCTTCTTCGCGACGCCGCCGGTTATCAGATCACATTCTTCTCGTTCCACTTTCATAACTCCAACTCTACGGACTTCGCGTCTGCAGGCTCCGGCAGCTTGCGGATTCCACCGGTTTTCCCACTCGCCTCCGGCTACTCACAGATCCTGTTCCCGACGGATCGACGCGCCCGAGGCGAACGGTGATCTCTCGTCCTTTATTCTTGCCTTTTTTTCTCTACTATCTTTTTGCGCTATTGCTCGCCTAGGGTTTTATTCAAAAATCTCCACATGTTTGTATAACCAGTTATTTATCTGACAACCAGCCATACCAAATTATGACTATTTTGCTTTTTAAACAAAATCTTGACTGGACCAGCTATTCTCACCTTATTGTCTTCACTAAATCATGTCCTGTAATGAATGCATGCTAAAATTCTAAAAATTGCATTAGAATCACTAATTCTTCTTATCGTTGACTTTTATTATGGGTGATGACTTTTCTGAAGTCTGCAGCAAGTCTCTTGGTGCAGCATGGACTGCTCGTAGCTTACTGTTCTGTGTTGAATCTGAATCGGTTACTGATTGTGTTCTACTAAGAACCCATAGTCCTGATTGGATTCCAGGTTTTTGGTTTAACACAGTCAGTAACTAATTGTCAAACCTGCTTTTTAGACGTTTAGTTATGTATATTATTGAGGAAGAAGAGTAACTTGAATAGGGCATTTGAACACAGAACAGTAAACGATTTGAATGACGCTTCAATGGTTGTTGTTCAGCTTGGCATTTAATTCTTGTAACTTTCGTAGTGTTAACTTGCTGGAAGTCTACTTTTGGGCTCAACAGCCAACATTTATGTCATTGCTAAACCCTTCTTTGTAACAGATTTGATTCATCCCTATTCTGCACACCTGATTCATTAACGTGGTCCAAAGCTTGATGGATAGGGGGAAGAGCATTGCACTATGCGTTTTGCTGAGATTGTATTGTTTCTTGCTTCTTTCCATATTTCTGAGGCCTACTTTCATGCTTATCACTTGGCTGGGGGATTATCTCGAGCCTTGCAGAGGCCTTGGTATTGTAGTTAGGGGTTTCATCTTGTAGGTGATCAAATTTCAAGTGCCCATTTGTTCCATGTCATGATCAATCCTAGAATACCAAACTTCAATGTCTGTCTTACTTCTAAAAGGACTATGATGCAAACTTTGCCTAATCACTGAGTCTGTTGCTACTTGAATGTGCAACACCTTGTTTCTTCCTAGAAGATGAGGAGGTTTGGCTCAAAGGATAGTTAACTTTAGTGTCCCAATTTGTTACACTTAAAACATGACACCTTGAGTCCCTCATACTCCACTTTTTGGTAGAACCTCCTCCTAGTTTCATTCACCATATTTTGGCTTTAAGAAGCTTGCTTGAGTTGACTTTCATGCAAAGGAGGAAGTCGAGTGTATCTTCTTATTCTTTGTTCTCTGTTTCTTTTATTTCTAGTTTCATTCACCATATTTTGGCTTTAAGTAGCTTGCTTGAGTAGACTTTCATGCAAAGGAGGAAGTCGAGTGTATCTTCTTATTCTTTGTTCTCTGTTTCTTTTCTTTCCAGATTTCATTCTGGACTTATTTTTGCTTTTGCTCCCAGTGTTGCTTGCCTAACATCTTCCCTACCATTCTCGCCTATGCTAGCCAGTTGCAATCACTAAGTTGGCCTCTCTCCTCTTCATCTGCACATGAAGGTCACGTTCACCCGCATCAAACTTGTGTGTGCGCTTGCTAGAGGCCAAAATGTCGATTCTACTCTCCTTTCCTCTTCTATATAGTCCTTCTAGGTGAGTTGGAAGGGGGATTTTTGAATGAGATGTTGATGTTTAGTCTTCTGAGAGTGAGTTTCCTTGAATTGATTTAAGTCAAGTGGTGGGCTGTGATTTTCTTTGGCTATTCTACGCTGCGAGCATTGATTTGATCAAGGGAAGGCAGAGCAGTTGCCTACCATCACCTTGGATGTTGACTGAGTTTTTCTAGTGTACAAAGCTTCATCTATATCTATATTTATCTTCCGTTTTATCCTTTCCTTTGTTCTAGAAATTCCAGCATTTTTCCTTTGTTCTAGAAATTCTAGCATTTTTGTTTGGGTTGTATGACATTAACTTTGAAATCTTAGTGTTTTTTCTTTCATTGCTTGCTATTTTGTTTGCATGGACGACAATATATTTGATGTTTGGAGTTCATATACTCAACCATTTTCTGAATTTCAAGTGAGCCGAATTTCATTATGGTTTATTCTCATAAGCTTGTGATGGTTTTAATTTCCTTGCTGAAATTTCAGAGTTTCATAATCCTCCTTGATTACATCAAAATTTCAACACCTTTGTGTGGATTAGCAAAGTAAAAGCGTAACCTAGGAACTTGATTTCAATCTTCTCTAGTTCACATATCTAATTTCCCATCAACATGTTTACATAGTATGATGCACGAAATCTAATTTTGATGGTTGAATACGTGCATGCTTTATTGCATCAGGCTATGTTTTGTCCAATGGACTTTAGGTTTTAAGTTTCTTTACATGTTCATGAAGTGTGGTTCGACATCACTTGCATTTAGGTTTTAGATTTCTTGAGTTATTTTAAACTTTATTAGTGTAAACTCAACCTTGGGCATCCTTAATTTGATAGCATTAGGATCACATTAGTGAGCCCTATGTTGCATCATAACATCATAGGAATTTTAGCCTAACTGTAATAGTGATCAGCCTTTATCCCACTAAGTGGGATTCGTGTAGTTGACCCCTGCTAGTGAGATAAACGCTTGGTTGTTATTATTGTTGTAACAACGATCAGCCATGTCAAAGTGGAACTTCACGGTTTGCCTCACTTTGGTCCACCATCTATTAATTGGTTAGTTTCCTTGACTTAGACTTTGTTGGGCTTAATGTAGTAATTACTTGGAACAAGTGTTATGATTAGAGGAACAGTGAAGTTGTTTCAACCATGATTCGTTGATTATTATTACAAGTTATTTTACTGTCCATTGTTTCTTCCAGTGGAAAAAATATCCTCATTGGAGATTGTAGAGTTGTTGTGATGGTTGTTTTACTGTCCATTGTGTGGAGTTATTTGCCTAGCAATTCTTTGTCAGAGTTTCCAACATGGGACAGTACCTTCATCACCAGTAAGGTTCCTTAGCTTCAAGAAGCCATCCCGTTTCTACTATAGTTAATTCATATAGCTTGCATTGTTGAAATGCTTCCTTTTACACTATGAGCGTCTATGATTCGTGGTAGGAAGGGTTGAATTGTCATAGTACTATGCTTTCCATGGTATTGGATAATTTTTTGTTATCCAAGACTTGGAATCCAGCTTTTGCCAATTTGTTGATTATTTGGTTATTTCTTGTGGCTGCTTCAGTATCTATTAAGCACAGGTGAACCTATTGCTTTGCGTTGCAGCATTCGAGCTTACTGTCACTGTTATTTGAGTCACTGAAGGCATGTAGGTTGATTATTGTGTTGGTTGTGGCCTAGCTATGTGAAAACTTTAAGACCTCGTTTGGTTGAAGTATATTTTTGAAATGTTTTAGGTTTTTTTTAGATAGAAAGAAAAGGAAATTTATCTTAATATTATGATAAAAGATAAAGTTATTTATTATTGAGGATAGTATTGGATGCGAAATAAAGTTTGTTTTTTTATAGGAATATATATAGGATTTGAAATAAAGTTAAGTTTAAATTTTGGGATTTATATAGGATATGAAATAAAATTAATTTTTAATATTTAAATTCATGTACGGTATGACAAATATAAAATATTGATGAAAATGCTTTTTCATAAAGTGAACTCGCAATCACTAAACATAGAGCAGTATTCTTGTTTGATAATCTGAGAGCCAACTGTTGATATTGTAGCATACTTATTAAATTTTCTTGGAGTTTCAATTATCTTGTATTATTACATCACGAAATGACTATTGCTTTTATATTTACAGATATTAGTTTGATCTCAGTGGCTTATTTCTAACTTCTGAAGAGAAAAAGCAATGGTCAGTATACTTTTATTCGTAATAATAATATAATTTATATGCCGTTGTACTACTGATTTTGATCTTTATAAAAATTTAATTTATTTGTATAATAAATTTCTTTCCATGTATGATATTGTGGTTAGGAAAATCACTTCTGGCATTTTGTGTTTAGTTTCTAGTTTGAACTTTTATTATGTTTTTTAAGATGTAGAATGGTTGTTATATGTATCATAGGGAAGAAGCTACAACAGTGTTAATAAAAGCAGTGGTGTCAATTCTTTATGGATGTTACTATAGATGACAACCTTAAATTTGTGTTTGCAAAGTGCTGCCTGGCTAATAGTTGTATTATGTATTTGGATACCTAATATTTCATACATCACTGTCAAGTAGACTGTATGGCCTGAGGAATGGCACTGTGATTTTGAGAGAATTTGCTTGTTTTGAGTGTGCAACATACTAGAAAAATCTCAAGATTCATTTGTAATCATGAACTTTTACGAAAGAATTTTAGTGCTTCTTTTAGGGCAGTTTTTCCATTTCATCCGATTATGACATTCTTGTAATGAATCTAATATTAGTACCATAAATCTATTATTCAGGGTTTTATTTTGTTATTTCAAATCTAGTTGCTTTGGGAGTATGTAGAGCTAGGAACAAGTCGAGTTCGAGCAAGTTGGGGTCAATTCAAACTCGACCATTCTTGAATGGTTTCGAGTTTGAGCTACTTGAAATGACTCGATTTTGTGTTATCTTAAAGTCACAGTTTGAAAAGTAACAGCCATCGGCAGTTGAGCCCAAGACCTTTTTTTTTTCACTTAAATCACCATGCCATTTAGTTGTTTGTGAGATTCATACTTGGATTCTGTATATATATTCTAAATTTGATTCTTACTGCATTCTGTCCATTTGCAGCTTTTTGCTTGTTGATAGTTCTTGAATGATTTGTCATTTTCAATGAAGTTAACAAGAATCTTTTTGAAGATTAGCACGATTGTTTATTCTGGATCATGTGAACTTTCCTTGCTAATGAAACAATTAACACTATGTCCTATCAGTATTGACTTCTATGTATTTGTTTTATATTTGCCTTGTTGTTGCAGGCCAATCTTGCTGATTCCTTCTTGGCTGATCTTGAGGAGTTATCTGATGATGAATCTCCTGCTCTTGTGAGTGGTTATAATTGTATTATCTGATAGTGCTGATGCATCCATATTTATTTATTTTTGAACAATATAATTAAGGTTTTTAGTTCTGCTCTTTTAATATTCTTAAGATGTTAAACAAGGGAATGTTAATAGGTGCCTGTTAACTTGTTTTTTTTAACCCAGTTTTTCCTGAAAGATGAAGATGGAAAAGTATCTACTCATCAAAGTTTCTTTTTTTTTTGTTTAACTATCACCTTAAATTTTACCAAACAAAGCATTATGTCTGTACTTTTGAAATCTTTGGTTGTAGAGTTTTATTGTTTTGTCACTCCTTTTCTTCTGTTAGGATGAAGAGATTGCTGAAGTTGGAGACATTGATGGAGATGGAGATGGTGATATGGTGGACCTTGAAGCTCTCAATTATGATGACCTTGATAGTGTTTCAAAATTGCAGAAAACACAAAGATATATTGATGTTATGCAAGTAAGAAAGCATTTCCTTCACATAAGAGTTTTCTTATTAATCCCCATGAACATGGAATTATTTAGTATTGTTTTTGGCATGCACTGTCAAGCCTTTGTTGGCATTTTAGATTTTCATGATTCCATATTCCTTGATTAGGCTGGACATAGATAAGCTATTATTTTGTTTTCTTGATGGATATCCACCTTCGATCAAGTTGGTCGCTTCCGGTCATGCCTCTTTATGTTTTTTCTGTCCTTTTAGCAACCGTCTAAGTACCATATTGCTTGCTTTAGATATTTTGAATTTGCATAATGATAGTTTGCACTGTTTCTTTTCTAGTATCCTGATAAAATTGACGCACTTTTTGCATTTTTAGATGTCTCATATGTTTTTCTTTCCTTTTATTGGCATTGCTAATTGTACTTATTCAAGTTATTAGTTTAACAGTTCATGTTAGCCACTTCATTACACTATTTTTATTTGTCGATCAAGAAACCGTAAAAGACGTGTATTTAATTTCTAATTATTACAGAAAGTGGAAGAGGCACTTCAAAAAGGATCAGATGTATCAGGTCAAGGGATGGTTTTGGAGGATGATCCTGAATATCAGCTTATTGTGGAGTGCAATGGTTTATCAGTGGACATTGAAAATGAAATAATTATTATTCATAACTTCATACGTGACAAGTATCGGATGAAATTCCCAGAACTTGAATCTCTTGTCCACCACCCAATAGATTATGCTCGAGTTGTTAAAAAGATTGGCAATGAGGTGGACTTAACTCTAGTCGATTTGGAAGGGCTTCTACCATCAGCCATTATTATGGTAGTTTCTGTTACGGCATCAACTACTAGTGGAAAGCCTCTGCCAGATGATGTCTTAAGTAAAACAATTGATGCTTGTGATAGAGCCCTTACTCTTGATTCAGCAAAGAAGAAAGTGTTAGATTTCGTAGAGAGTAGAATGGGATATATAGCACCAAATCTTTCTGCTATTGTCGGCAGTGCTGTTGCAGCAAAACTTATGGGAACTGCTGGTGGTTTATCTGCTTTAGCAAAGATGCCAGCTTGTAATGTACAACTTCTTGGAGCAAAAAAGAAGAATCTTGCTGGTTTTTCAACTGCAACCTCACAGTTTCGTGTTGGTTATCTCGAACAAACTGAAGTATTCCAGAGTACTCCTCCTTCTTTGAGAACACGTGCTTGCCGACTTCTAGCTGCAAAATCAACTTTGGCAGCTAGAGTAGATTCAACAAGAGGAGATCCTACTGGGAAAACTGGAAGGAACTTGAGAGCAGAGATCAGTAAAAAGATTGAAAAGTGGCAAGAGCCACCTCCTGCAAAACAACCGAAGCCTCTTCCAATTCCAGACTCAGAACCAAAGAAAAAGAGAGGTGGACGACGACTACGAAAGATGAAAGAAAGGTATGTAAACAGAACTATTTCACTTAACCTGAGATTTCATGTCAGAAATTATGCATTTGTGACTGTAAACTTGCATTTTGCAGATATGCTGTTACTGACATGAGGAAACTAGCCAACAGAATGCTGTTTGGAGTTCCAGAAGAGAGTTCGTTAGGTCAGTATGCTACTGAATATTCATTATATTTTTATGTTTTTCACTGTCATCTTCTACAGAGTGGAATATTATAAATCTGGTGCCTTTTTTGTACTATTGCATTATTCTGCTCTTTGCAGAGTAGTTAATATATACACGTTGTTAAAAATGCTCTAGCTTCCTTATTATGTCTTAGTTCTCTTTTATCAATATTTCATTTTTCTGCTAATAAATGCTAGGCAAACCTTGTATTGCTGTACATGCTATAATATCTTACTAACGATTCAATCTGCATGGTTGGCTGATTACTCATACTTATCATATGTATACATTTTTGTCATCTTTAATTTAATTACTAATGCATTTTTTAGATTCTTATATTTGACATTTTCCTTATTATTTTTCTTTCTAGGTGATGGCTTGGGTGAGGGTTATGGCATGCTTGGTCAAGCTGGAAGTGGGAGGTTACGTGTGTCAGTTGCGCAAAGTAATCTTGCTGCTAAAGCTTCCAAGAAGTACGTAGATTTATGCTGACTATAGTTTCTTTATGATAAATTTTTCGTTCTTTAAATATCAAAGAATAATGTGCTTATTAATTATTTAAATAAGACCTGGTTTGTCAATTCAGTGGGATGTATTATACTTATTTCATTGAGGCAATCTTTGTTAGATTTATTCTTTTGTTTTCATGTAGGTTTAAGGAGAAGAACTATGGAAGTAGCGGTGCTACGTCTGGGTTGACATCAAGTCTAGCATTCACACCTGTGCAAGTGAGTATTTGCTCAACTGTTCAAGATAGCTTCGGTTTGAATATCTGCGATTTCACCTATACATGTTCTGTTTTGTATTAGTATTTTTTTTTCAAGAACACGCAGTCCTTTAAAATTTTAAGTTAATCAAGATTGTTCATAAAATGTGAAAGATCTTGCAGTTATGATTCAACTAGGAATATGATCAGCAGTCAAAATATGGTTTCCACAGGAATTGAAGATGTACTTTGAAATTCTTTAAATGTTAATTATATGCAGTTGTAACAATGCAGATCATATCATGTGCAACTAATATGCCAGGCATCATAAGCTGAACATTCATCATAAAATTTGATTTTGGAAATGCTCTTTAATCATCTCACCGTAATCATCATCAGTAGCTTTATACCAGTTTGTTGTGATCGACTTCGTGTGAATCCTTGTTTCCAGTTATTTTTGTCTACTCCAACACATGGTGCTAATTTTATGTTATACAATTCCTTTTACATTGTATCTTACAAGGTTACTTTTGTCCTATTCATGTCTCCTTCATATGATATTCTTAAAAGTATTCTTTATAGAATTAAAAAAGGTATACTTTCCCAACTTTAGCAGTGCATGTTTTACTCCTATGTTCACGTCACTTTTTTTTCTGTAAGCATATTTTCAAATGATGCTATTGCAACATCCTCCTTACATTTTTGTTTTCAACATTCTTCTTTTTGTGATATATTCTTTTTTCAACATTCTTATTTTTGTGGTACACATACACACACACGCTAGGGTAAATATCATCCATGTCCTTTTTATAACAACAACAAAAACAACAACCACTACATGGGGTCGGCATGTCCTTTTTTGTAAATTCTATAAAATTATATTTTAAAAATATAAAATAACAAAAAATACCCTTTTGCTCTCCCCTGTCTCTATTGCCACCCCTGCTGCCTTGGCAGTGCAGGGCCGTCGTGTGTGACCACTGCAGGCATGCCATGTTGGGGTAGCGTGGAGCCCTTGCAAACACTTCCCCTATTGGTGCTTTGCCCCCGCGCGCAGGGGCCCTGCAAAGGTCCTGCAGGTGCGCTGTCTGCAGTGGCCTAAGTGTAGCAATTTAAATCCAAAAATTTTAGGGTCCTATAGGCAATTTACCCTAACTTGAAGACACCCTTTCATTCCTATTTTGATGGCGCATTGGCATGCCGTGTATTTTACTCTATTGCTTTAATCTTTATCTTCTGAACTCTGGATAAACGTATAGTTTCAGCTTTGCAAAATGCAGATCATGTATGATGCAATAGCAGATCTGAAAATGTTATGTTTTCGGTGTTGGTGAAAAACTTATTGGTTTCTGTGGTCTCTCTTAACCATTTAGATTAAGGGGCATTTGGTTCGTTGTTATTTTGATGTTACGTCATATTATCTATATATCATGTGGTGGGGACACCACGATCGACCGTCGATTCATTCCTAGCAGAGTTGATCGTCGACGGCCGAGATCTAGCCATGCTGCTTCGATCTGGATTGATTGACTATTAGGACAGATTGGGAAAGATGGATGCTGCGGATCGTTGACTCGATGGATTGAAAATCTCCTATTCATTCTGATTGATTGGAGATTCCATTTTTGGGATGATTTTATTTCTCGCATTTATTTTGTATTAGTTGTTTCTATTTCAGTGATTATTATTTTAGGCATGTTATCTAGTGTTTCCTCGTTTGTGTGAGGAATTTATTACATCATGCATTTTTCTTTTTTTGAGTCAGTCTGTATGGAGGCCTATATAAACGTCTCTCTGTTACTCTTATTTTCGGGATGCTGAATAAATTTGATTTGTGTTTCCCTTGGGATTATTTGATTCTGGAATGAATCGATATCCTGGATAGGGAAGGGCTTGGGCCTTGGGTGAGAATCCCTAAACTCCACCCGCTCTAGCTCCTCCCCTCCATGTTCGATTTCATTCCTCTTACATCAGCTCACCTCATCCTCGTTCACCCTGTCTGCTCGCTTGTGTTCTCAGATCTAGCTCGCCGACTCCAGTTCGACGTGATCACGTCGTTAGATTTTCACGTCACCGACGACGTCGTCGGTGCCTGCGCCGATTACGTCGACGTGGGTAAGCAGTTCCACTCGACCCCGTCAAGCGCTCCCTGCCTGCGCGCCCACGCCAGCGCCGTTCTGTGCGCGCCGACCCGCCGCCTGTGCCCCAACACAGACGCCCGCGCTCCAGCGCCCCAGCACCGACGCCCGCGCCCCAGCTTC
>JAEMOT010000573.1:123249-154301 GCA_019297695.1 Apostasia ramifera
ATTAAATTTAATTAATTAATTATTTTCTAATATCTTTTTTTTACTTTATTTATTTAGTATTCTTTAGAACACTCTCTTGAATTAATTATTTTTTTTATTTAATTTAATTATTATGTTTTTCTTATTCATTAAATTTAATTAATTAATTAATTTTTTTATTCATTAAATTTAATTAATTAAATTATTTTCTACTCACTGAAGAATCAATTTTTTTTTTCAAGATACTGATGTGATTAGACTAGCAGAATCAAATCTGCGTTTGTTGACAACTTATTGAAGAATCAAATATGCTTTTCCAAGATATTGATGTGATTAGAATAGCAGAATCAAATCTGCTTTTGTTGACCAATGAGACCAACATCCAATAAGTTCTGGCTATATAATGGAAGGAGTTATAAGTTGCAAGATACTTTGTCATACATCCTTCCCCTGATCTCTCCCTTTCAGCCTCTTATTTTCTCTTCGTAAAAAAAAATCTTCTTTTAATATTATGAATAACTATAATTTCGGATTATTTTCAGATAGTTGCTTATTTGAGAATGATGTTCCTAGTGGGGAGAGCATCTCCAACAACAATCGCGATTATACACCCGAATTTACGACAGACCAGATTAGTTATTATCGTTGTTTTATGCATATGCCTTATTTATTTTTAACATTTCATGATTACTCCATGATTACTGTACAAATCCAGACAGCAACAAAATCACGGATATTCTTTGAGTTCATCCAAAAAGTCTGGCGCTTTCTGTCAGCTTTCCATCCGTGTTGATCATTGATGCCACATATAAGACCAATGAGTATCGGTCACCACTATTGGAGGTTGTGGGTATCACATCTATAATGTGAACTTACTCGCTTATGTTCACATATCTTAGTAATGAGAGGGAAGAGCAATTAACATGGGCATTAGGTATCTTAAAAAAGTGGATGCTTGAAAAGGGGGCATCGTTGCCATCGGTGTTTGTTTCAGATCGGGATATGACACTTATTAATGCCATTGAAACATATTTTTCCATGGCACATCACATCCTTTGTATTTGGCACATAAACCAGTGTGTAATAAAAAAAATGCAGGCCTATGCTTGGTTTGGAGTGAAACCGGTTTAATGCGTCATGACACTCGCTCATTAATTCATCGACACAGTGGTCTTACCATCAGAAGTGGGAAGTCATGTGCGAGGAGTATAGACGATTCCAGGGTGCCCTAAATTACTTTTGGGAGACATGGCTACACTCTTACAAGGAGCGGTTTGTTTCAGCATGGATTGATACATGTATGCACCTCGGGAGCAATTCAAGTCAAATGTATGCACCTCGGGAGCAATTCAAGTCAAAGGTATAGTCACTTTATAACTTTAAATATTGTACTATTTAAATTCTGTTCATTATTAAAATAGAATGTATTTTTCTATTACAAAGCGGAAGGGGCACATGCGAGGCTTAAGATGTATTTGGGAGATACCATGTCATCTCTGGAAATATCTTTTGAAAAAATACACAAGATGTTAATAAATCAGTTCGGGAAAATTCAAAAGTCGTTCGAGAGATCTCTCAACATTCCACGCCATACACATTTACATGATGACAATTTTTGTCAAGTAAGGTGTCGAATTTCATTAGAGGCAATGGAGTTTATTTATGCTGAACTGAAATGTGCTGAGGAAGCATGTCACGAACTAGTATACGGATTGCCATGCAACTGTTCAATCAAAATAACATACGGATTGCCATGCAAGCATGATATTGCACATTATCGGTACTTTTCCATTTCAATTCCGATACAGAGTATCAACGCTCATTAGAGGAGGTTATCTATGCACGTACATGACTACATGGGTACCATAATGACGGAGCACGAGCCAACAGGACATCTCAAGTTGTTGAGATATTAGATGGGATGGATCCACAAATGCGAGAGGATATGATAGACCGATTTTTTGATATGGCGGATCCATCTCAAAGCACAGTTCGAGCACCTTCGTACAAAACAGAACATAGAGGTCGACCTACAGGCAAAGATGAGCAAAGCAGATGTCGCATACCTTCTTTTGCAGATATAATCACTTCAGGATCTAGGGCCCCTCAAACGAATGCAACGTCTCGAAGGAGAGGACGTGGGAGGGGGTCGGGGGTTCGCAATACTCAGTCGACCCATGATCACTCTCCAATTCCACCCATCCATGATATCTACATTGAGCAATTATCTGTGGTTATGCAGCGTCATATTCTCATACTGTTGACTTTGAACTTGACGGTCACTGTGGATTTAGGGCGATAGCCGCACTAATCGGGTATGGTGAAGAAGGTTGGTTTCAAGTACGATACGATCTTATAGAGGAGATTTAACAAAATAAGCGTCAATATGATCAGCTTTATCCAGATCAGGAAATGACAGACAATCTATTATTTTTACTAGACTATTTCGGACAGCCGACACCAGAGAGGCATTGGATGGAGTCTATGACTTTGGGAATTGTCATCACATCAAGGTACAACTTTGTACTGCATACATTTGGTCAGAATAATTGGAGTTGTTTTACTCACTTGCCATTAAGGTCCCCTCCAATTCCAGACCAAGAGCGCCGGGAAATAGCCATTGCCCATATTGGCCAACACTTCGTGCAAGTGTTCTTACACCCTCATTACCCTGTACCACCCTTTCCAACATGGTGGTGGAATCATTCATCTGATTAGCAGCTCCCTATTGGGATATGTGAAGGATATGATATAAAGTTAGTTATTATGTTGAAATATGTGAGGGATGTGATATAAGTTAGTTATTATTTTAGTAATATGTGTAGGATATGAAATAAATTTAATTTTTAATATTAAATTTTATGTGTGATGTGATATGCCTGGTTAAAATTAAATCAGGTTAATTTTAAACTCCTAGACAAACGGGACCTTAGTGATGATATTTTATATTGATAATTATGTGTATTAGAAATAATAATTATTATATAGCATATGAAATATGGTTATTATCTTGTTATGTGTGAGATATGTAAAGATAATTTCTTTTTGAAGTTTAGGTAGAATGTGAGTACAATAATAATAATAATTATGAATTAGGCTTTTATCTTATAGATAATTGTTATATTTAGAACTTGATATTAAACTAAAGGGGCATTTGATTTGTTGTTATCTTGGTATTATGTTATGTAATCTAGATGTCATTTTTTGACTGATAATTTTATAATTTAATTGAAAATTATTCATAAATGTCATTAAATCAAATAATTATTTTCTTTAAATAATATAACATAACATAAATATAATATTGAACCAAATACTCCTTAAATTGAATCGATAATTTGAATAAATATATTTGATAAATTAGTAAGATTGAAACATAAATTAATTACATATAAATAAACTATATTTAAATTAAGATGAATCAAAAATGTATTAAAGAAAAAGGGTATTCTTATTAGTAAAATAAGAAATTTTGTTGTTTAAATATAGATTAATTTTTTACAAATTGGTAAAGTAAATTAATTAAATTCTACTAAATAAACTATTATATTTAAAAATATAAACAATTTAAAATATAAATAGTATTTCAGATAAACTATATGATTAATAATTTAGATTAAATAATTAACACTAAAATGAAAATTTATTTCCTTGTTTTGTTATCTTATTTTTATAACCTACATTATACTTTATCACTTTAGTTAAATCATATAACTTTTTTATAATTTATTAATTTTATTATTATATTATTATTATTAAACATATTTTTTTGGAAATAAAAATACGGTGAAAATTTTATTCAAATTTTATTATATTTAAATTATAATAATAGTTGTAATTTATAGCATTTAAATTTTATTTAATATAATATGAATTTCATAACTATCGTTAATCTGTTATTAAATATGAGTAAGAATTGAATCCGAATTAGATTTGAACTGGACCTAAAATGAATTTGTTTGGTTCAGCTTCGGTTCTCATGAACCGACCTTAGTCAATTCGGCTTTAAGTTCTATCTAGAACTAATTCGAACTAGTCGAGTTGCGCCTCAAATACTACTTGTAACACTCTATATATGGAGAATGCAATTATGTTCGAAACTTAAATATCGATCATGTTTATTTAATTCAAAATTCATTTAAAATAGAATTAATTCAACTCGTAATATATGTATATTATTATCTTATTAAATTTTTTAATCAAGATATTTAAAGCATAAAAATATGTAACGATGGTTTATATAAATGATTAAATTATAAATGCATATATAAATAAAAAGTAAATATTATATTATAATATATAAATATAATAAATTAATATACATATATATTTAAATAAAAAAATAGGAATAAATTTAACTCAAAATAATTTGAAATTGGGTTAATTTTAATTAACTTGATTTAAATTTTACTCAAAATTAAAATATTTAACTTTAAATTGAGGTCGACTCGATTGAAATTGATTCAAACTCGAAAACTATCATTGAAAAATCAGATACAAATATTTGCCAATGAATTGGCGTAATACATTTTCACAGTTAGCAGAAAATAAGGTAAATTTTTTTTTTGAATCAAAAAATACGGTAATTTGGGTCAGCAGTAATCATTAATTTTTCTAAATTATGAATATTCAAAATTTAACATAAGTCAGAATTAAAAAAAAAAGTGTTCACATAACTATATATTTAATATTTATTAATCTCTATAAAAAAAGAATATATTTATTAATAAAATTAATATGTAAATAGTTTTAAATTTTTTTTTCTGATAGCAATAAAGCCGACGGAAGGTTAGGTGTTGCGGTGGGACTCCGCAGGCTCGGCCATGGCATCCAAGCAAATGGAGGAGATCCAGAGGAAACTTTCTCTGCTCAACTGTCCTCGAGCCGACGCTCCCTCACAATCCCTCCTTTTTGCTGGCATTGATAGATACGCTCTCCTCGAATGGCTTTTCTTCAGGTTAGAATCCCTCCATGGTTCTCTTTGTGTTGATTTTGAATGGTCAGATTCAAAATCTTATTTTATTTTGGTATGGCAACTCCTTTTCAGTTTATTTGTCTAATTTTCAGGCTATGAGATGTGTTTTCTCTGTATGATCGCAGGCTTTTGGGGGATAGATCTCCCTTCACGCAACAGAGCTGGCAAGGGGACAGCATGGACCGAGACGAGGAAAGTACTCGCATTCAGTGTGAGCCTTTATTCTTTAACCTGTATTCCTAGTTAGTCAACTATGGAGAAGTATGTGCGGAGAGAAGGCAATGTGGCAGCATTATCATGAATCGCTGTTTAGAATACGAATTGTTCATTATTTAAGGAGTAAAGTTTTAATTATAAATTGGTTAATGACAAGTAGTCAATTATTTGCAAATGAGGCTCATTGTTTGTCATCATGGTAAGTAGTTTTAGGACCCTAATTGTTCATATTTATGAGTGGCTCAAGGAGAAAACATATTCTATGGATTGAAGTAGCACTTCCTTATTTCTTTGATTGTGCCAGCCTTCATCTGTACTGTGGAATTTGTTTTTATGGTTTTTTTTGTGAAGTTTTAAATTTTTTTGTTTAGTCTACAGATATAGGATTTAGCACTGTTCCAGCCTTGGTGCTTTGTTTAACAATCCCATCCTGGATCTTGCAAACGTTGGTAATGTTTTTCATCATGTTATTTAGCCAAGTCCTTGTTCTGCTTTCAGAAATATTTTATAATTTACTCGCTTTTTGGTCCTCTATATCTACTTCATTACGATAGTGTGTTGCATATCACGTTGCAGCTGTTTGTGAGCTTAGACTCATATATTCTATAATGTTTTGTTCGAGGGACATATTACATATATATTTGGGAATTTCCTTTCCTTTTTCTTCTTGTATCTGCCAATGGCAATCATTTCTTTCTTTTATGTGTATAAACAGAAAATAGAAAAAATGTATGTTTACATGTATGCCTATGTGTATGTATATGTACACATGCACACACATATCCTACTTTAAGATAGCTTGGACAGTGTGACATGGAGCTTAGTTTAACTACAGATTTGGCTGAGATTGCTAACTTCTTGGGGATCACGCCTGCAGTTGATATAGAAGCCATCCAGGTGAGTTTAAACTGCTTAGCCTATTTGTGTTGCCTAATGATCAACTTTTTCATTAAGCTCTACTCGAGTAATAAAGTAGCTTAAAAGCTTTAAAGTTGCCTAGGAGACAAATAGAGCCGATATGTGTTTCTTACATAAAGATTAACAGAAATCGCAAACCATGAATCTACTAGTATCTCTCTACATTGTTTTAGACCATAGACATGCCTCTCTACTAGAATATACGTATATGGAAGATAGATGTTGAAGCATTTACTGGTCTCCAATATATGCACTTTCCATGGCATATAGGTAAACCTACCCTTGATTCATATTAAATTGTAGCAGAAAAAATGGTCAATACTTCATTAAAATATGGTGCAGGAAAGGTACGTTTTTGTTTTTATTTGTGGCTAAAATGGACATCATAGAAAGAAACTATAACTCGTTCTTCCATCATTCTTTAATTGGACTAGTGCTAGTAATTTCTTCCTCTTGTTGATTGAAGTTCTTATCAGCTGGATGGGAATTCTACTTTTTGTATTTTAGCTTGAGATTGTGATTGTTGGTGATTAGGAAGAAAATTTTTTATTACCAATATTCTATTCTGTATTATCTAATGCTTGCCAGGGAAGGGGGAGTTATGAAGAGCGTGCTGAAATGCTCCGCCTTATTGTAGACCTTGTTGAGGCATGCTACTATGCTGACAATCCAGAATGGAGGTTAAGGAATTTTCCAGATTATCATGGCATGGACTTTCCTATCTAGATAGCTTATTACTTTTTGTAAATTTGAATCTAACCCTTGACCTGTTAATGATAGAGCTAATGTCATACCTCATTTATTCTTGGTAAAGAGACTAACTGTTGTGATTTTGTGTGCATATTCCTTTCAGTGTTGATGAACAGCTAGCCAAGGATGTGCAATTACTAGATTCCATCGCTGAGAAGCAGGCTCAAATTTTCTCAGAAGAATTTAAACTCTTTCCTGCAGATGTGCAGATTCAATCAATTTGTCCACTGTAAGTCCACAGTTCATAACTTCCTTTTTTTTTTACACTAAAATTCTCTTAGAGCTGGTTACCTATTTTACTTTAGATCATTTGTCTCATCATCAAAATTAGGCTTGTCCTAGAAGTTTGGTTTAGCATTGTGAATCCTATTTGGTCAATTAATCATCATTACTTAATCTTTAGTGTTCAAAATCTTTGTCTATACTATACCATTTTACTCTTTATACTACTTTTTTATAATTTTATCTTTGATAGATATTAGATCAACATTGTCTACAATATACTCATTTTTATTTTGATTTTTTTCTTTTTGACAAGCCTAAGATTTGTTGCGAAGGATTTTTTATCTGTTAACATTATGATCCGTATAATGAAGTTAGCTAGTTGTTGTTTTACAAAATTTTTTCCAAGTTTCTAAAGTGTTCAGTTATCACATAAAACTCTCGAGGCACTTAAGATTACTTTTTAAAAAAATGTCTGCCTTGTGCATCAAATCATTGATATGTTGAATGATTTTTCCTAGGCTTGTACATCTGCCTGGCTTTAGATATCTTACGAATCACCATTTGCTTTGTGAAAACTTACGCCTTACATGCCTTGAAAAATGTTTAGATAACAATGTTTAGATGATTCTAATATTTAATTATTTGTTCAACTTTGGAATTTTTTACATAAATCTATGGGCAATTTGTTATTATTAAAAAATCTTCAGCATTTTATCGAACACAATATTTTGAGGTTTTTTTTTTCCTTTATGCCATAGTTTTTCAATTTATTTTATTTTTGAATATTTGAATTTTATATCTTATTTTTACTGTAAATTGGATGTTGCCATTTCAGCATTTCTTTTTTAAGAATAAAAATTGGGAATTTTACAGACATGTCATAGGAAAGTCACCTTTTCATTTATAAACATCCAAAACCCAGTTTTTACACAAAAAACATCCTTAAGTGGTTCACAGTACTATGTAACCATATTTTCATGTCATTTACACCTGCATATTATGGACTATTCAGTCCTTGGGGTGGTTGAGAAAAAGAGAGTGAATACACCAACAAAAATGTTATGTATATGAATGCTTCTTTTAGGACATTCTGTATGTTAATAGACAAGCTTTTTGTGGCATGTAACTCTTCCATAATAAGTTCAACATGATTTCCTATAATACAACTACTTGGTGTGCTAACTTGCTATTGTCACTGGCTCTTGAATATCCGTGAACTTCTTCACATTTATTACATTGGGCTACTATAACTTTTGCTTAAAATTATCAACCCTTTTTCTGTTTTTTTTTTCACCTTCAAGATAGTAGCAATGAAGGTAGTCGGTACTCTCCATTTTGGGATGAGAATTTGATTAAGAGGGCATTTGGTTCATTATTGTTTTGATGCTATCATGTTATCTAGAGAAAATAATTGTTTGATTTGACATCTTTAGATAACCTTCTAAAACATTATAGAATTGTCAATAAAAATATGATATCTAAATGACATGAGATCTCGATAATATGACATAACATTAAGATAATGTTGAACTAATGCCCCCTTAATATTATTATGATGCTATACTATGTTATATAGAGAAAATGATTATTTGATTTGATGACTTGTGTAGAAAATCTTATCAAATATTATAGAATTGTCACTCAAAAAATGTCATCTAATTGTTAGGACATTAAGATAACATTGAACCAAATGCCCATAAATTGTTTCATGCTCTCTACTAATGACTGTTAGCAGTTTAGAAGTTTGTCCATGTTAATTTCTTTTTCAGTCCAGACATTTCTGAGTTGGAGTCGAAGCTGTCTGAACATTCAAAGAAGCTGTCAAACCTGCAGCAAATGGTCCAAGATTTGGCGTCCAAGGTTCTTGATGCTCCTGCAATCTTCTATCATATTGGATCCCGCATTATGGCATTATATTTGTAGTTTTGCTTTTTGATTTTTGAAATAAATTTCGCCTAGTGTTACAAATATTTGCATATGTGTTGTTCATGTGATCCTTGAAGTTACTTGTCATCCATTAAGGAAATAAATCTTACTTCAGTTGAGTTCAATATTTTATCTTTTTCTTTTTCTTACTTCATGGTAATTGCCATTTTTTTGTGATCAGCAGTGGGTTGATAACTTCCTGTTGCTTACTGGCGGTTAAATGTACCAAGAAGTGTCTCCACCTTTGCACTGAAGATCTGTTCTAGAATTGCTACTATTTGCTTTCAAATTATTATTGTTACAGACATCATGCAACTCTGAATCTTTGAAGATTGACTCTCATTGTTGATATGTTTTGAATGCTTCCTCACCCCTGATCTTGGAGTTCAGCTTCAAGGAACCAACCCCAAGACCCAGTGCATTGATGACCCCATCTCGGAGAACAACCTTGAGGATTGATGCATCAATGTTGTCACGTTGAGTAAGCATCACAAGCATAGAGAACTTGTGGCATGAGCTACAATGTCAACATCTCAACATGAGGATCGACATCTTTGATATGTTGAGGATGATTCTCACGACGGACATTCGAGACTGAGCATCAAGCTCAAGGAGACTCAAGATTGAACCTTTGATAACAAGACCCAACCATAACCCAGGAAAAACAAATAAGAGATCAATGACAGTTCAATTCAAGAAAATGAAACCTCAAACTTGAGATTCTTATTGAATCAATAGAGAAGCCTAACTAGATATTGATAACTTGAATGAGAGAGAACAAGCTTCAAGCTTTCTTAAGTCGAGTCGAGCTAAAGGGCTCGACTACTCATTGAGAAAGAAACAACCACAACATTGGATTCTTCCTTGAGTTGAGAGACAATAAGCAGCAACCTCGATGTGATGCACGAGGAAAGTGAAGGTTTTTATTTCTTATAAACACAATTGGCTTTGATACCAAGTTCATTGAGGCATGAAAAGGAAAGAACAAGTATGACAAATAAAATCTAATGTACCCTACGGTAAAAAATTACCTGTATGGTTGACTGTGCTGAAATCAAAATGCTATAGGTTTAAAAGCCTAAATTTGGAACAAAGTGTAAATTTCAGAAAAATTGAACTTTTCTGAAATTTTCATGAGTATTATGGTAAATTGTGTTTGGTGGTTGATTTTGGTATTGGATCGGAAATCAGCCAACCAACAGAATAATGATAGCTCCCAGATTTCAACAAAAACAGAACCCTTCAAGTCGTCAACTTGTTTTGGTTGCTATGACTTCGTTAGAAATTTTTAACATAAGATCCTAACAATTATATAAAGATGAAAACATACAAAAACTTCTATTCAATTTTATTAATGAGACTAGGTTTGATCAGAAAGCAAATTAATCCTAATTCATGTATTTGTTTATAAATAAAAGCAGTTTATTTTATAGTACATGATGCATGTCTTATATGTTGAAGAGTTACTGTTATGGTCTCACTTCATAGTGCATTTTGATGCACGTACAATAGATTTTCACGACTTAGTTGTTTTATTTTTTGACAGTATGAGTATAATCCTGATGAGGAGTATGCAGAAACAGAGTTAAAGCTGAGAACACAATTAGAATCCTTCCTCGAAATTGTCAGATCATTCAATTTGATTTACACAAAGGTACAACAAGATCTGAGCACATCAGCTTTTTCTTGTTCTATCTGGACGTCAATATGTTATAGGCTCCACTTAAGTTTTTTTTGCTATTTCCTTCATGTTATTGCATTTTTATGACATCTGCTACTATCTTCAGTACGAACAGTTCTAAAGTTGCGACTTGATATCAGTTAGATTGCATAACTGGCACTCCTGTTAGTTTTTCACTTTTCATTTCCCTGTTGAAAAACAGGAAATTCGGCCTTGGACAAATATGATGGAGGTGCCTCAACTGCATGGTTTTGGTCCTGCAGCTAATCGTTTGTTGGAGGCATACAATACCCTTCTGAAGGTATTCTCATAATTGCTTGTCTGAATGCCTTTCTTCTACAGACCAGTATCTTTATTATGCTTCCGGATTTTGCTATACACATGTATGTATGTATATATTGCTACGTTTCTATGTTTACATCTGAATATTCAGCAATGTCATGTTGCATGCTTTGTTAAAGTACAGCAAATGCTGCAATTTGCATCTCATTACATGCTAGAAAATGGAAGTTCAGTGAAATTTAAAGAAAATAAAACCTGTTGGTAAGATGCTGTTGCAAGCTAAAATGCATAACTGGCTGACCAATGTCTTGTTTGTACTTTACATCAAGTCCTTATGAGAATACATAGAAGGTATACATGCTGTACTTTCTTTTCTGCTTCCACTCTAAATACTTGATCATCCTGCATAATTAGAGGCATCATGTTTTGGTAATTGCTTCCGACTTCAACGAATGATGGTCGTTTAGTTATTTAGGTGCGCAACTTTCATTCGATTAAGCCATATAGATATTCTAATAATACTATTATATGGTAAATAATAATCCAAATATTCTAACTCTCTAATTATTAAAATCCAAATATTACTAATAATAAAGATAAAAACTAAATCTCTTTGTTAAAATATTTCAAGTTTAACAATGTCAAACTATCAATCCCTTATAATAATAAAATAATCAAATTTCTTTTTGGGTTATTTGAATCTACATTGCTCTCTCGACTTCAAATTTAACATTTGATCTTTTTCATTTGAAAAGTCCGGTGTAGTCCATCAAATCCTTCAATATAAAGATTCCTGGGATAGTGAAATTAGGCAAAATAGAAAGCTCAAATGCACTTAGGGTATGTAATAAATCATTTATAATTAAAGTAAAATGAATATTTAAATGATCAAATAATGAGTAAATTGTCATGAAGACTAAATTTTAAAGGAAAGAAATGTGGGTAATTTGATTGAATAAGAAAATATATGATGATAAGGACCAACAATATGCTTTCAAAAAAGACAATATTCAATAGATTGATATCTTGAGAAAGACATGTCTTCAATATATTTATAGGATAACAATAAGACCAGTAATGTTATATGCTACTGAGTGTTAGCCTATAAAGCAAAATCATATGAACAAAATAAATGTTAAGGTCGATAAGTAAGTTATATGAAAGGAAAAAATGAGAAATGAGTTTATCAGTGAGATGATTGGAATAGCCTCAATTGAGAATAATTTTAGAGAGAATCGATTCTGATTGTTTGGACATATGTTATAGGCCAATAAAAGCTAAGTAAATTTGGGTTATTGGATCTTGCACATATAAAAGAGGGAGATGAAGACTAAAAAAACATTGTAAGAAACTATAAGAAATGAACTAGCATACTTAGTGTTAAATGAGGAGTTGTTATTTGATAGAGTGCAATGGAATTAAAGAATTTATGTAGCCAATCACATCTTGTGAGATAAAAGCTTGGTTGTTATTGTTTTAGATTGATGTCTTGAAAGAATAAGGAAGTGTGTGTGTGTGGACATATTACTCTATCTGCATAAGAACTCATATTAAAATTTACTCGGTGTGGCTTGTGAGAATAATAAAGATTGTCGTGATACCATTTACAATTTCAAATGTCGAATCTTTCATGTCCTTCGAGATTCTGTTTGAATATCCACATGAATAGTATAAGTTATCCATTATTCAATAAGCAAAAAAGCTCAAGGCTCCATTTGATTGGGAATTAGGAGTTTAAATAAGTATAATCAGATTTAATCATTAATTGGATTAAGATGAATTTTGGTTACAGCAACTGGATTAAGCAAAAAAGACATTTGATAGTTAGACTTGTTATCTGGACTTAAGTAGGATTAGGATAGCAAGCCAAATTTCATTTGAAAACCTGTGAATGGATTAGTTAGGATCAAATGTTTGTAATGGATTAGCTTATAAACAAAAGCTCGATACGTTTTCTTCTACAAAATGACTTTGAATTATGTTTTGCCCACATTGCGAATTGTTTTCCATAACAAAATTCAAATAAAATTGTTTCCATGCATCTTTTGTGTTAGCTAATTTTCACAAAGAAAACTTTTGAGTAACACAACAAATTAAACAACAATAAGTTGGATTAAGACAAGTGTTCCTTTAACTCCGATATGTGCTGCACTGGTAGAGAGCTTGGACATAGATCTTGGCCTGCCCAATTGGTGGATTAGGATTAAGGCTGCAACTCTGCTTTAATAGGATTATGGAGGGATCAGATGGATTAGGATTGAGCTGGAATAGTTTTTGGCTTTTTGGATTAATATCAGGTAGATTAAGTCTCCCTAAGAAATGGTAAACCCATCTATTAAGGTGTATCAATTTGTCTCATCTTGGTTTGCAAACAAGTCAAGGCATATTAGAAACATGTTCCAGGTTCGTTTCCAGCATAATAAGGCCAGGTTTAGAGCCAGATTTGGTTATGGTTATTTGGATCTAGAATGAGATCCCATCAAAGTCGGGTCTAGACCCAATAGTAAAATGTTTTCTAACATTTTGCTTTACCTATGAATATTTTACTACATATATGGGATACATACTTGCTAACTTGGGT
Source organism: Apostasia ramifera (assembly GCA_019297695.1). Taxonomy (NCBI): domain Eukaryota; kingdom Viridiplantae; phylum Streptophyta; class Magnoliopsida; order Asparagales; family Orchidaceae; genus Apostasia; species Apostasia ramifera. The sequence continues at coordinate 136,783 of JAEMOT010000573.1, forward strand.
TTAAATTGATACAACATGACACTTTGACAAGCGCTTCTAACATATTGTCTGTGAGCTTGTTGGTGTGTGTGCGTGCGTGCGTGTGTGCATATGTGTATGCATGTTTGCATGCGCATATGTATGTGGTGCATATTGACGTCTGATCTTGGATTAATTAGATCGTCATGCCAAATCCAAACCTATGAGCAATCAAAGGAGGTTGGATCTATTTTTAGATCAGTCTCGGTTCATATTTTAATTAGGTAATTGTCATGGAACTCAGGTTGATTGCAGTTAGGGGTAAGTTCGAGTCAAGTTAGGCACAACTCAAGCTTGACTCATTGATTTTATAGGTTGGTTTGAGCTTGGATCGTGGCTTGAACTTTTCTAATTGAACTTGGCTCGAGTCTTAATTGAGCCGGTTCAAATCCCCCTATGAATTGAGAATTGTTTTTAAAAAGAAACAATCTTCATTGAAAAAAACATAGCTCAAATATCCGCAGGCTTGCCCAACACATATCTAACCATTACGTCTTGCAAATTTCTTATAAGAAATAAAAATCAAACCAAGTTCAATCCTAATCAATCCGATCTGAATATGACTTGATAAAATTACGAGTTGTAAATATGGCTTGTGGCTTAGCTTATAAACTTGGCATAATCTCGATTAAATATCGATCTAAACATCATGGGATTCCAATCTTCATGTGCCATGAGGAATAAATAAGAAATTTTTGGGATAATTTATATTTTTATTACATTATTTGTTGTACATATTAGGTATATTAAGATGTACTATCATAAGTAGATTTATGTATAGTGTGTATTATACTTCAATATCTTTGTATGAAATATTATAATGTGTATATATACGTAAAATATCTTAAATATTTTTTAAAAATTTCGAAATATGTAGGCTAATACATGTAAAGGGATGATTACGAGTTTAATCGATTTCATTTCCAGTGAGTTGACTTCGAGCCACATGAAGATCAAGTTTATTTAACTGAAGTGAAATGTGAGCCACTTTTGAGCGAGTTTCAAACAAAATTTCTACCACTAACCATATTGCTTACCATTCTATTTTTAGGTTGCTTTGTTGGGTTTTTCTCTATTTTTTAGCATTTGCCAAATAAGGATATATCTGAGATAAATGAGTTTTTTTTTTTTTTCTGAACTAGGAGTTGTTATTTGATAGAATATAATAATTTCAAAGTATGAAAGTAGCTAACCCTACCTAGTTCTTGTTTGTGTGAAATGACCAAATATGTTGAGACTTAGCTTCAGTTGGCTGTTGATCTTGGATCTGAACAGGTATTCATTGCTTGTTTTTCAGCTCTACTAATAGAAAGATAATGCTTGCATATTCACATATTCCTTGAACAAAACATGCATAACACCACCAACTACGCTAGGTTAAAGTTGACAAAGTTAGCTATCCTGACATATTGTATCATACAAAATTTAAATATTAAAATTCAATTATATTTTACATCGTACACAATACTTAATAAAAACATTTTCCTCATCCAAGATTATGCAAATAAACACAACTACACACCATGATGAACTTGCTTCTTACATGAATACAAGTAGATATGTATGAATCGTATAAAATGATGAAGCATGAAATAGGGCAGATATACCCAAAAAGATATTACAGACAGTGTGGTGCAGGTGAGCAGCAAATAGCAATCTTCAAAACACTTATCCTTTTATGGTTTTGATGATCCTAGGAATAAAGAAAAATATCAAACCGTTTTTTGCTTTTGTCATTTAGATTTTGCATATGAAATTTCTCGTCGTATTCTGTCATATCTGTCACCATGAGAGAGAGCACAGTTACTTGAGCACTAGGATTGTCCAAGCATAGCATGCTATAGCTGATGAAATAGTACATATACAATCAGTTTGGTTGGTTTTGGATTACACTGACCCGACCTACTTGGTTCTAACTATTTTTGAGAACTAAACTGAACCCAATTAGAACCGAATTGAATTGGCAGTTTGGTTTGGTTTTAGATTAGATCTAGTTTATTTAGGTATTTTTGCACTTTCTTATTAATATGCGACTAATTATAAGGCTACTAATGTTTTACTAGAAGTGGTCACGCACAATGAAGAACAAGAAAGACAAGTGAAGGAAAATAAGAGAGAAAAATATGGAAATAACCAAAACAAATCAGCGCTCTTTCTTCTTGTTTTTTTTTTAATCTACCTTGAATATTATAATTTCTCTCACTCTACTTGAAAATTATTGTAACGTAGTTTGAACCTGCTACCCTATGGTTATGTGGAATGAGTACATGTTTTTTGAGGATCATATTTGCACTATCCTTGTCCTTATGACATAGATTTATGAAATGCAGTTCTTGGGGAACTTGAGGAGCCTACGTGATGCTCATGCAGCCATGGCTGGCGGTCTGGATTCTCTGTCTAGTGAGCCTTCTTCAGTGACAAAGCTCATATTGGATTGCGAGTCGGCCCTCACTTTTCTCAACCGCAATCTCTCCATCCTCTCAACTTCGGTTGCACGAGAGCGAGGCGAGAGCCTCTGAATTTGCATCATTGAAGCACATCTTATTTGCAAGATTTTGCTCTTTGTTGATTATTCTGTGGTTTATGCGAAATTGGCTGATTAAATTTGCTTGTAATTTAATTGCTATGATTTGTCTGCTCATATTAGATGGTTTTCACATTAACAAACCATGAGCTGCTACCATTCTCCCTTGTTGCTAAGAAAAAATAATAGCAATTAAAATATTCAATATAAAACAAAATTTCAAGATTCTCTTTGCTCAATTTGTGTATGATGTGATTAGTTTGGTTAAAATTAATCTGATTAATTTTATAGTTATCAATTGCATTTTTATTCAAAAAAACAAACAAAAATTATGTAAAAGACAATCATCTATTTAGATATAATGGAACAGTATGTGCAGTCGCAGAACAGCAATTTGCAGCGTTTGCATGCTTTAACGTATTTTTATTTCTGTAATTAATTAAACAAATATAAATGGAAATTCTTTTTTTCTTTTTCGTATATTAACGGAAATTCGGAGATTAAGATTCCATACAATTTTGGGAATTTTTAGTCATTTCTTATTTTAGTTTTGATGATCATGTTTGGAATTTAAAATTTGCTCTTTTTTATTAGGTGTCATTTACTTGTTGCTCAAATCTTAAAATGAAAATCTTTTAACCTAAATAGCAATATATATATACATTGAGAGAGTAGAAATTGTTGGGTGCTATAAGTGAACCATATCAACCAGTTCACTCATGAATGGTGCCATGCCGTTTGGCGCCGATGGGCCCTGCAATGGGTGCCACTTGACAGTTAAGTGGACGGAGCGTCAACAGATAGTCCGGTTGAATTTTTTGGATCATTTGTCACCAACAATTAATTGTTCGATTGTCGTGATCAGACAATTCAGTATAATCTATAAGATGATCTAATTTACTTTATCACATAAGTAGGCATACATGTGCTAATGATAATTATTTATTCAAGAAATTTCCTAAGCTTGAGTCTTCTCAAAGGCCTCAATTCCTTTCTCCTGAAGCAAGCCTATGGCACCATAATCACAATTAGGTCAACACAAGGATTTAATTCACTAAAGAGGAAGACCTGCCTTGAGAGATTGGACAAAATAATTGTAATTGGCGATGGAGAAGGCGATGACATGGCCGTAAGGGAGGAAAAAAACTTGGGTTCTGAGCACTCGTCATGTCAGCTTTTCATACCTGCTTGTTATGTGTTTGTTATAGATATAAAAGTACTTGTTATAGACATAAAAATACTTGTTATAGCATAAAAATATTTATTTATAACAAGTATTTTTATGTCTATAACAAGCACATTTATGTCTATAACAAGCACTTTTAGCTCTATAACAAACACATAACAAGCAGGTATGAAAAACTGACGTGGCGAGTGCTCCGAACCTAAGTTTTTTTCGTAAGGGAGGGCCATCGGGTTGGCGATGGCGGTTTCTGTAGTCACAGCGTGGGGCCCCTCCGGAAGCTTTGACTTGGGATCCCGCTCGATGAATGGAGGGAGAAGAGAAGTCTAGTGGAAGGCGGAGCCAGATTACCTCGATTTCACATTAAGCACGGAGGCGAGCAGCGGCTTGCGAGTAGCAGGAGCTCAATGGGATCAGCGTTAGCACCGCGCTAGCGATCTACGATGTTAGGGTTTAGGATTTTAGAAGCAAGAGAAATCACGAATCGTGTCTAGGCTCGTCGAGTCGTCAGTTCCCAGGGTATTGATTTTGGAGGAAAGAGATATCTTGTCGGGCATCGGCCAGGCCCCTGGGTACTATTTTTATTTTTATTTACGTATTAATTTTTTAAAATATTTGAGTTACAATAAGTCAGGTATAGGGAGGGGTGGGTGTGATTGGCTCATACTCGAATTCATTTCATTTCATAATGGTGCGGGGCGGGTCACGAGTCATAGGTAAAATTTAATTACTCATATCTATCCCATTAGTGGTTGTTTGGGGCAGTTTAATTAGGTGCAGGTGCAAATTATCACCCCTATATTTTATTTTTTGTGTGAATTATCATTTGTATAGGGGTTTATATACAGGACCTCATATACTTGTATTTTTTAAAGTTCTGAAATGAATTATTTTTTAGATTAAAATTAATGTGTTAAATCCTGATGAAGAGAAGAATTTAGGCTTTGGGTGAAAATTTTTAAATACTTTAAAAAAATTTAGGGAGCATTTGGTTCAATGTTATATAATGTGTTATGTCATATTACTTAGGAGATGTTTGGTTCAACGTTATTTTGATGTCATGTTATGTTATTCAGAGAAAGTAATTGTTTGGTTCAATGACATTTATAAATAATCTTTTATGAGATAACAGAATTATTAATCAAAAGATGATATTTAAATATTATGATATTTAAATTACATGGCATAACACCAATATAATAACGAACTAAATAGATAAAATAATTATTTGATTTAATGATATTTATAAATAATATTTTATAAAATTATTAATTAAAAGATAATATTTAAATATTATGGTATCTAGATTACATAATATTGAGATAACAATAAACCATACTCCCCCAAAAATAAAAAATAAAAAATAAAAAATAAATAAATAAATAAACCATACTCCCCCTTAATTTATTTTTTCAACACTTTCTAATCTTGTATTCATTAGATTCAAACTCATCACAAATACAGGCTCTCAACAACAATTTCACCAGCCCTAATTTAATTTCGCTCCGCCCACGGCACCCGCTTGATTCACCCGCCACCCACCCGCCACCCACCTGCAGTCCACTGCGACCGCAGCGACGCCGCCGCCCGAGCCACGCACACCGGCGAAGTCGCCTCCCGCCGGCCAGGCCTGGCCACGCCGCCATCCGTGACCTTCCGCAGCCGAGCCCTTGTCGGTCCGCCCGTCCTCCCCATTTCCGCCTCCATCGCCGGCCTGCTCACTGGCCGTCGGTGACCTCAGGCTTATTCCGCCGCCCCCCTGCTCCGCGGGCCTCCTGCTTCAGCCGGCCTTTACCTCCTTGCAGCACGCGTCTGACGCCATATTCTGTGTCTGCCTCCACTTCTCGCCACTACCGGCTGCGGGATCGCCCACCCCATCGCTGCCATCTGATGCGTGACCCTAGATCTACTGCCCCGCTTGTGATTACATGACGGATTTGTTGGTATCGCCGTAACTCTAGATTCTTGATCCTTGGTATTACGGAAATTTAATAAATATTTTGATTATTCTACGAGATTCAGTGGTGATTTCTATTTTCAAAATTGTTTGATTTGCTTATCTGTGCGATCTTGACATTCTTGCGTGAAATAATCATTGTTGTGTTATACTTACTGTGAGAGTACCTGTTGCATACCCTGACTCTGTTTGATTGAAACAATGTCACCTTAAAATTAGTTGGTGAATCATATACATATTATTCAGACTTATTTCTTGAATATTTGATATTAATCTACTTGCAATGTTAGAGTTATTTTTATTATTACATAATTATTATTAGTAAAATTTCTATAAGAATCTTATATTTATCTGCTATTACATTTATTAATCTCTGAGTAGGTCTGCATGTCTATATAGTTCTGCATCAATAAGTATTTGAAGCCCTATAGATAGATCTCTTAAACAAATAGCAGTTCAAACAGGAAATAAAAGTACAATCAAAACAATTTACAATATATTTAATCAGAAATAACGAAAAAAAAAATTAAATAAATGATTAATTTAATTTTAAAAATCCTACTCAAATATATTAGGAGGAAAATTTCAAAATTGAACTAATCTCCTTCAATCATGCTAGCTGTCCAAATTTGCTTAGGCTTATCCATCCATTTAAATCGATATTATGTGGCGAGGCCTTAGGCATCGAAGACAAACTCTGCCTGGGATAAATTAATATTCAGAAGAAATTGTGTCCTCTCCAACTATCTTCAAGTGCGAAGAACTCAACTTCATCGAGTATGGGCCAACTCCGTTGCAATATTTCTTCGACAAATCGGGATCAAGTCGTAGTTCATCTATAGTGATCTAGGTATCCTAACCTTTTCAACTAACCAAATATCTCTAGTATCCTCGATTTTTAGTTGAGATTATTTGATTATCAAGAATTTGCTCAATTTACTTTTTTTTTGAGGCTATAAAATGGATATTCTGTGGTGGGTTCTCTCTCAATGGGAGGAGAAAGCTCATATGAGTCAATCGGTATTGCTGTTGATTCTTTTTATGCTATTAGATTTGAAATGTTGAACGTAGAACTTATTCTAAAATCTGATAGTCAATCAATTACATATGCATTTGACTTAAGTTACTTTAATATTTTAAATGGACTTACCACATGAGTTAGTAATTTTTTAACTATACCTAAAGAGAATCGCCCAGGCCTGACCTAAATCATTACGTAATTACCCTTAGAAAACTCTTGTGATCTTTTATAGGTATCTGCTAATTTTGTATAAGATTTATTGCTGAGGCTTATTCTTTTATTAATCTCTTAATGCAAATACTTAATATGCTTAGCAAATAATTACGCAGACTCAGAAATTCTCTGATGCAAGAGTTGAGGGATGAGGTTAGTGTGGGTTCTAGGCTAACCATGCAGAACTTCAAATGGATTCATACCTATGGATGACAAAATTGTTATATGTAATTTCAGCCTTAAGTATGATCAGATTCCTACCATTTTCATCTATCGAATATCTAAGTAGGTTGTCTAGGATCCTATTGACTACTTTAGTTTGACCATCAGTCTGTGGATGACAAGTAGCGAGGAATTTGAGTTTGTTCTCAAGGAGATGCCAGATGGTCTTTTAGAAATAGCTTGTAAATTTTAAATTCCTATTTGACTTCGTACTCTTAGGTGTTCCTTGTAGACGAACGACTTTATCAAAGAAGAGATGAGCTATCCTAGAATGTAGCTAGCCATGAAAGCTACAGATGTCATGGATGTTCTGAACCTCTGGTCATTCAAGTATTGCTCAAACATTTTCGGGGTCAGCTGAAATACCATCAAGAGACTACAAATCCTAAGAAAACAAGATGATTAGTGAGGAAGACACTTCTTAAAATTTGAAAATAAACTTTCTGCTCTTAAGGCTCAATAGCTTTGATGTAGTGGTCTAAGTGGTCCTCTTTAATACAACTATAGATCAAGATGTCATTGAAGTATACGATGGTGAAGATGCAATGAATGGTCGTAATATTTGCGTCATCAAGCGCATAAAAGTACTAGGAGAATTGGAAGTCCCAAAAGGCATGACCATCCACTCATAATCTATTCTTCATCTTAAAGGTCGTCTTTCATTTGTCTTGAGCCTAATTTGAACTTAATGGTAGCCACTGTTCAATTCGATCTTCGAACAAAATTGTGGCTTCGACCATCGTGTATTACATATCATCTAGGTGTGGAACGGGAAAGCCCTTCACAGTAATCTTGTTGATGGCGCTATTGTCCATGCACATCCGCCATGAGACGTCTTGTAGTAAGAAGGGTTAGAACAACACATGGGCTTGGTCTCTCTCCGACGAATACTTTTCGTATAAGTTTATCAACTTGTTTCTTTAATTCTGCATGTTCAGTGGGATTAAGGAGGTGATGAGGCAAATTTAGAAGAGTTGATCTCAGGACAAGGTCTATAGTGTGTTGAGTGTCACACATAGGATGTAGCCTATTTGGTAAATCGTCAGGAAAGCAGTCAGCAAACTCGCTTAATATTGGAACCACCTTAGGTGGGTGTTCACGAGTTTGGGCCTCTTGCAGTTTATGAATGGTGACATTCCAAACACACCTCCCTTTAGTGATTTCTCTTCCGAGCTTATTAGCACTATTCAGGTAGAGTTTTTTTTCTTATTAGGCTTCTTTAGTCGGGTGGTCGGTCGCTCAGAGGTTGCTTGTGGTTTTGATAGGTCGATAGAAAAATTATATAACTAGGGTTGATAGGTTGTGATCGACCTTGTGATAGGATAGGTCGATCACAATGCTTTCACCCTTGTACTTAAAAAGAATAAGAGTTCGAATGATCGAACAAGGTGATTTCTGGGTTATATAACTAGGGTTGATCTAAAATCACGCTACCAACCTCCATGGGTAGCATATGACACCATATATCTTTCTAACAAGAATTGAAATAAATGGGGACTCGATACCTATGCTTAACTTCAATAGAGGATGCATCAATCTAGGCAACTTGATAAGGATGTGGGTGATCAATAAGAGTCAACTCAATATAAGACAGTATTTTTGAAAATTATATTAATACAACTTCCACTATCAACAATGATTTTGCTGATCTTTACATTGATTTTAATGTATGTATGTATGTAAGATTGAAGTTATTAGTGACGTGACAATTGATGATCAAATTGTCAAGAATAGTGACACTTTAGATACTTTAAATTAATCATGCAAAATGATAGTGAAATAGATAATGTTATTAACGAAATCTAAGCAGGATGAATAAAATAGAGAAATGCTTCTAGTGTATTGTGTGATAGAAAAATTTCATCCAAATTTAAGAATAAATTTTATAAAACTGTAATAAAACCAACGATGATATATATTACTAAATGTTAGTTTACAAAGAAAAAATATATAAATAAAATAAGTATTGCAGAAATAAAAATGCTAAGGTGGATGTGTGGGTATGCATGAAAGGATAGAATAAAAAATGAGTATATCTGCGAGAAAGTTAGAGTTATATTAATTGAGGATAAACTTAAAGAAAGTAGGCTTAGATAGTTTGGATATGTAAATTGTAAATCGATTAAAATTTTAGTTAGGAAAATTGAGTTATTAGATTTTGCCCATATACAAAGAGAAAAATGAAGACTAAAGAAGATATAACAAGAAATTATAAGGATTGGTCTTACTCACTTCAACCTAAATAACGATTTGTTAATTGATAAAGCGCAATGAAAATAAGAAATTTATGTAGCCGACCCCATCTAGTGGGATTAAGGCTTGGTTGTTATTGTTGTTGTATGTATGATTAAAATTCTTCGCTAGTCTTCACTCTCTCTAGGTTGTGTTAGAGCATACCTAACTACTTTCGGGTGAACAGAATTAGTAGGGTGACTGAGGATCTATTCCTCATACTCCTGAAATTCCTTTGTATAAGCAGGTTTAGCTACGTAAGTCAGTTTTACCTCCTCAACAGCGGAGGGGTGTGCTGAAGAGCCTGCTCTATTATTAAGGCTTTTGAGGCTTATTCAGTAGCAATGTGCCCTAACTCTGGGAACAACGTAGGGGGCATTCGATGTTGTTGTTAGGATCCTTGGTGCTATGAATGTTGGTCCAAAGGTTTCCCAAGAGGAGATGTGAATTTGGATTAATGAAAATTTTCTTTTATTAAGGCAAAATTAGTATTTATTAAATAAGAAAAAATATAATAGCAGCTAAAGAACGATTGATCTGATATTGAAAAATAACCAGAGGTCCCACTAGGCAAATATAGAGAATCAGATAGCAGTTTACTCAGAAGACTATCAAATAGATTTCAACAATTAGCCAATAGAGTCACAGGATAGATTCTGTAAATCAGATAACCTACAATATCATGTACCGATAGTCTTTTTAACAGATTTCAACAATTAGCCATAAAATAAGTCGGCCAATACAGACAATTGGACAAACCAATAGAATACAACAGAACACTCAAAACAGTTTTATATTAATTAAGCTTAGATCAATTTCAGTTTAATTTATTAAATAAATATAATTTTTGAAAAATACTTTTAAATAACTTAGGTAAAAGATTCAATTTAGTAGAGATAATATTAATATAATGGGATCACTAAAGGAACAAGAGAACTAAAATGCATGATCGATGTATGGTGGTTCAGCTCTCTGCCTAATTCACTCTCCACGCTCGTCAAGTGGGAATTAATACAAAAACACACTGACTTTTTACGGGAACTAAAGCCGAACAAACCCAATATACGAATTTTTATAGGATCAATCCTAACCTCTTATAAATAAGATTAAAAATGAGTGACTAGCTACTTAGTCAAAAGAAAATAAAAAAATAACTTGTACATAAGAAGTTAAGGAAGAGGTAGGAAAGCAAGGCTTGATTTTAGATAATATAATTAATATAATAATATAAATCAAGCTTACAAGTGGAGTAAAGAAACATTAGGAAGAAAATAATAGAAATTATGAGCAAATAAATGAGAATGAATAAGATTAAGTGAAAACATAAATGAAAATAAGGAAAGTGGTTAAGATTAAGAAGTAAATAATTAACCGGACCACTAAGATAAATAAAATCAATTTGGAAAGAGAATTAAGAAAACTTAATTTCATCTAAATTAAAAGTGCTATAGGAAAAATGTAAGTAAGAATTTTGACAAATAAATACATGCTTACAAAATAGTCCTAAAAAAGAAAAACAATAATTATAAAATAAAGTTCATGTCTTCTCTTGGATTTGGACAACATTTCTCAAGTAAAATGATTAGCCTGATTACACACTTGGCAAGAGGATTAGTCCATTAATCCTAAAGTAATTATACTCATCAAAATCAATGCGGTTCAACAACTCTCCTAAAAGTTTAAACTGATAAGAAAAACGCAACTTATTCACTTATTATATTCTGCAACCAATGCCTACGGGTCAAATTCAATCTTATCTTTCCACAATAGCACACCCACCTAGAGTTATGTTTGACAAGGCAATAGTGCTAAGTTAGTGACAGCTACATTCAAACTATTTAGTCACTGCTTTTTCCAAAAGTTATCACGTGAGAACTTATCGACTATAGCTTTGCCTTTTTCCTCTTTAAAGAGAGGTGGGGACGATTAGTAGGAATAGAGGTTGCGGGATCCTTAGCACCCGTAAAGGTTGGCCTAGCATTAGTATAGCCATCCTGAGTATCAGTACGCCAGAGGGTGACAGATCTCTGAAATCGTTTATAGTCCTGAGTCATTTGATAAATCTTCTCGAGCATGGTAACTTGATGTAAGTGTAACTCACGTAGTATGTCTTTCGTTAGCCAGCTTGGAATTTGGATAGTGATGTCGAGGGACTTAGTTTCCCCATAGCGCATCATAAATTTATCGAATTTTGCGATGTATCCAGTCACAGAGTGCATTTCTTGAATCACAGATGATGCAAGACAATATACGAAATGTCATCTACTCAGAGATCAGTAAATAAAATAGTAGATGAACATTAAATGCAGGTGATAATTACGTACTAATCAAGAAACTTTAATATCTCGAACAATTCCAAATTTAAATATTTGAAAAACAAGTTTAGATAATATTTAGATGATTCACCACGCAATTTAAAGCAACACTGATTCAACAAGTCAAACTAATTTATTAACCCAATAGTAATTTTATTACACAGTAAGCTTCAGGTTCACACTATTGAGCAAATCAAGTAATCCAGAGTTCAGAATTACAATTGTCTTTCAAAGAAAATCAGAGATAATATTAGATGTGAGATTTATTGGAATAAGCGATTTGAACTTGAGGTGAGAAGAGATGGGGAGGTGGATTGGCGAGTGGGAGTCACGGCAGGATTTAGGAGGTTTGTAGAGGTGGTGCACGGTAACATAAATCGATGAGGCTTGTGAGTGATGTTGTCGGGCGGAGTTAGAAGCAGCGGAGGATTGTGAGAGGGCTGGTGGCGCGGTTGACGTGCTACGTCGATAGGTGGCGAGGTGGGTGGGATCACCAACCAGCAGCGTCGATACAGAAGGGTGGCAGAATCACGACAAGGGAAAAGGAAGCAAGCGACGTTGCTGTAAGACGGTGCAACATCTACGACCGGCGAGGTGAGTGAGGACATCACTCAACAACGTCGATGTGGGGAGAAGTGGCAGGGTCGCGAGTGCTAAAGAGTCGTGGGATGCAAAGACTATCATGAGCATGAATCGTGCTCGGGTGAAAGAGAGGATGCCTGAACGTTTAATTAGGGTTGAAAAATTGTTCTCGAGTACCTTGACATAGTTCGGCTTAAAATAGTGCAAGAAAATGAATAGAGTCGGAGAATACCTTAAATTTCTTTTAAGATATTTAGGGATTCTCACTCAAGGCTCTGACCTTTTTTTTCACTGGGATATAACATACTATTTTAAACACACAAAAATATTATTCTATAATTAAAAATTAATATAAGCATTTAAGGCCCTATATATAGACCCTTAACAAATGATTTAATAGTTCACACAGGAAATAAAAGTGCAATCAAAGTAATTTACAATATTCTAAATTTAAAATAACGAAAAAAGGAACTAGATAAATGATTAATTTAATTTTACAATTTTTGCGCAAAATTAAAATTAAACTAATTTCCTCCAATCGTGCCTGTTATTCAAATCTACCTAGACTCATCCGTCCATCCAAATTGATGCTACGTGGCGATATTTTACTCGTCGAACATAAACTCTCCTTGGGATGAATTGACGGTTATAAGAAACGTGTCCCCACTAGATATTCATGTAGATTGAATTTTGTGCTACCTTCAAAGGCTGGTTTATACCAGCTTTTGCATGGGATAAGATGTAAAACCAATTGAACTATTTGCATAGTGAGGGTTGGCCATCCCAACCTGATTTAACTGAGTTTGGCCAACCCTATATGAGTTTGGATTATTATTGGCTCGACTTGATTATGACTTATGTGAGAGACTCAAGTATGGGTTGGCAGCTTGATCTATTTACCATCGACTAATCTCCTGAATTTTAAAGTTATATTTTTTGTTTCTATTATCAAATTTATATTAATTGTCAGATATATATCACATAATTTATTTTAGTTTTAATTTTCTTAAATAAACTTTATGATTACATTAATCAAAAGTACAAAACATTGCATTTATTAAGTTTTTATAACTCAAAATCAAAATAAACTAGTTGATAGGTTGGGTCAGTGTTAAAGCTAGAAATCAACCAGAAAATCGAAAGAGGGATTTTTACGTTGAAACTGACTCAGCGGAGAAATCACGGCGCCGTTCGGGCGGCTTTCAAAGGTTTTCACTGTATAATTATTTTTTTACAGGATTACAGTAGTGGAGAAATGGGGAGAGTTGAGTAGAATCTCCTCCATTTTTTCCTGTTACACTGAAATTTTATAGTTTAAACTGATCCCTGGAGAGTCATGTCAAGGGCATGGTCTCCATTTTTGGCCTCATACCCATGATGACTGCTAGGTTGGCGTATTATAACTTCGGTTGTACGGATTGTACTGTCCAATTGGGGGAGTTATGCTTCTTAAAAGCGGGATAAAGTCTTGTACCTTATGTTGAATGTGAGCAATTCGCCTTGAGTTCTTCGGCACGGGTTCTTCGACAATGGCCTTCCATCTGGGAGTTCCTTTTCGAGCTTCGTCCGTCGCTAAGCTCCTTTGGTGCTGACGTCACGCAGGCCTCCATGTCTACGCTCCAGATGTGTCAGTGCAAATCCGGATGTAACATGCCGCCCCGTTAGTCTGATGTGATGCGCCTTGATGCACGTGTCTTTCTCTGCGATTGCCACGTAAGCTTCCAAACCCTATAAAATACCTGTGGGCCGACATTGGGGACCATTATTGGTTCTAGAAAGAGACTGATGCAACGATGTCTTTATATGATAACATAGCCGAGGACGTGTAGGACGAACTCCCGCTTGTCAGGCGTCCCTCTCAGGCGGGACAAGCGAGCGCCAGACGACCCTTTTTTTCGAGAGGAGGCCCCGAAGAGGCCTCAGATCAACCTCTCCAATTCGGGGAGGCCTTTCGCCGAAGCCGGGAGTTCGCGGGGGGCCGCCCGCGGTACTCCAAGATCTCTCTCCGATGGGGTTCGTACAACTTCACCGGTGGAGAACACCACTACGCTGGCGGACGATGAAGTGCCTGTCGTCTATCGAGGATGTCACGATGACACAGCCCCTGGCTCCTCCTGTTGTGGAGATTGTTGGCGCGTCGGCGCAGGACCGTGGATCGTCAACCTCGATCCCACCTCCTCCGGCGCCTTCTGCCGATTCGAACTCCCCCTCGGGGACGGTCCAGCTGGGGGCCGGCTCCGGAGGTCCGAATGCGCAAACCTTCGTCACAATATCTACCGGGGCCTCGATCAGATCAAAGAGAGTTTCGCGAGTGAGGAGCAGATGACGACGCTCAAACGGAAGGTAGATGAGGCCTTGACCTTGCTTCGAAGATTGGAGCCTTCGTAAGCAGAGAAGGCAATTGCCGACCTGGAGTCGAAGTGTGCCAAGTACGAGGGCAATCTGGAGGCGGCGATGCTCGAGATCGAAGAGCTGAAGAAGGAGAAAGCCGCTATGGAGACCCGCGTCGAAGAGCTGGTGGAGGAGAATTGTTGTCGAATGGACTTTGCTTGAGCTGTTCGAGGTCTCCTCTCAGCGCTGGAGTTCAAGCTCCCTCCCTAGGGCACTCCATCTTTTTTTTTGACAAGTTTGTAAAAAGGAATTTCGTTCAATGAAGTACTTTCTTTTCAGTGCAAGATTTTGTTCGTGATGTGATCGTTGGGGGATGTGATCGAGGAGGCGTGCGTGCCCAGTAGGTCTAGGTTGCTAGGTTGATAGGATCAGACGGTCAGATTTCGCCTTCGGGGAGTGGAAGCGTCGGGCTAGGGAGTATAAAAAGGCCCCGGGGGTAGCAATGGGCCCCCATTGTTGTCTCCTTGGGATTGCAATGGCCAAGAAATCGCAAAACCGAGCGAAAGAGATGTGGGATGATTTTCGAGCTGTGCGCAGAGAGCGGTATTCTCTTCCTCCGCATACTTTCGATGCAGAGGTTGAGCAGGTCTGGGGAAAGGATCTAGAAGTAGGGCTGGAGTTCCCTTCGACGGAAACGACGTTCACCAAAGATCGCAGTTTGCCTCCACCATCTCCGCGGCGGGCTGTTCCTTCCTTTCCAGTCGGAGTTCGTGAACGTCTTTAACCACTTCGGCATCATCCCAATGCAGCTCCTCCCGAACGCGATCACCATGATCTACTGCCTCATCAAGGAGCTGCAGCGCCGAAGGATCCATTGCGATATAGAAATCTTCAAGGCGGTTTTTCAATGGGAGGCGAACTCCCGTATGCATAGGTGTTTCGTCCTGAAAGGGAGGTACTGCCAGGTGTTCAAGATGAGGGACATCGGGTTTACGGACTGGTATAAGAGGTTTTCTTCACCGAGCCTGGGGGTGTGAGTTTCGTTGTTCCCCGAAGAGTCGGCGAGGCGAGATTTGTGGGGGAAGGAATTGGCTTCGACGACCCGCACTTCCGGGCAGTGGATGAGATCCGGAAGCGTGTCCACCATGCGGAGGACTACCTGCGGGAATTGGAGAACGACGTGTGTGCTTACACAGGTGATGTTTCAGAGCCCTTCTTCGATTTTGGCTTCGCACGCATGTTTTTCTTTCTTCTCTTTTTTTTTGCTGGTCGCTTGGAGCTTAAATTGGCTTGGTTCCGCCTTTGGCAGATCGGGAGCAAGAGGGTTCCCCACGACAGGGTCAGACCCTCCCATCTGCCGGCCAAGAGAAGGACCGCGGAGGGGACCTCTTCGGCAGCGCCCGCCGCTTCCGAAGGGGGTGAACCTGACCTGGCTTACATTGATGATGTGCAAGTCAGCGACGAACCCGAAGAGCAGCGTGAAGGCCGCGGAGGCTCGATGGATTCTAGTATCTAGGTGGCGGCGGCTGCTTCGGACTATCAGAGTGCGGAAGAGTTCGGGGAGGCTCTTCAGGATGAGCCTCTGCGCAGTGTCCCGGAAGGGCGGCTCAACTCGGTGACCAGACTTGACGCAAAGACTACAGATTTGTTAAGGGCGGTAAGATCTCTATCTGAGTTTTTCGAGTTTTGGCTTTTCCAAACGTTCCTGTCTTGCAGCTTCAGGAGGTGCAAGGGGTGCTCAGGAAGGAGGCCATGGCGCAAGAGAGGAAAGCGAAGGAACTAGAGCTCAGGCTCCTGGAGTCTGAGCGCCAACGCCGCCTGTCCGAAAAGCGTCTTCGCTCAGCCATGCGGGGCCTTGACGAGTCCAGCCGTCGAGAGGCTGAGCTCCAGCGGCTTTTGGAGGAGGCGCTTGACCAGAGTCGCGAGGAGGCCTGCTAGGAGGGAGTCGCCGAATTTCGGCGTTCGCTGGAGCTCAAGGCGCTTGTCAAGGAGGCGCTCGAGAATTCGGTGAACATGCTGAATTCGGCTCTCCTTGATCGGGGGATGGTGAGCCGTGAGGACCTCGAAGGGCTGGATATGGACGATTGCATCCGTTCGAGAAGCCGCTCGTATCAATGCTCGTGATTCAGGATGTCGGCGGAGAGGTTAGAGCGGAAGTTCACCTTCGTCTCGCACCTGAAGGTGGCCATCCCTCCTACTGAAGCTGAGACTGCCAGAGCAGAAGGGATCGCCAAGGGAAGCCTGCTGCCGGAAGAGGAGCCTGCTGCCGGAAGAGGAGCCTGCTGCCGGAAGAGGAGCCTGCTGCCGGAAGAGGAGCCAAGCACTCGAGGAGAGGGGACCGCAGAGGAGCCTCTGGCCGTATCACCCCTCCGTTTGTGGGACCCATTGGAGGATGTTCCTGATGCGGGACGGAAAAAGGATGCCAATGATATTTTTATATTTATATTCAACAAAATTAATTGGCAAATTATTTTAATTAAGAGAAAAATATTTTCTAGATAAATTGTATGATAAATAAGATTTTTAAATCCCGTAAATTAAGATATTTTAAAATTAAATTGGATAGTATGATAAATAAGAATTTATCAATTTAGATTAGGGCGTCAATTTGAATTCAATAAATCAGATCCGAGGTTCAGGAATTTAGGACAGACGTCTCACAATTAAATCCAACAGTAATTAACACACAAAGAATTATCGGGTCACATAATTAGAGCCAAATAAATAATTCAAGTCAAGCAAATAATTTGTGTAGAAATCGAATAATCAGATTTAATTGAGTTCGGAAAAAAAGTTACCAATGAGTTGAATCGGAGACGAGTCACTGATCTGATCTAGTACGGTGCGCAAATAAAGTGCAAACGGAGCGCGTGCGTGAGCGCAAATAAAGTGCAAACGGGCGGCCGCGCAGGCGGGCGCGG
>JAEMOT010000573.1:154606-174018 GCA_019297695.1 Apostasia ramifera
GGCGAGGCGAGGCGCGATCGAGGCGAGGTGCAGCGAGGCGAGGCGAGGCGCGATCGCGGCGAGGCGAGGCGAGGCGCGGTCGAGGCGAGGCACGGCGAGCGAGGCGAGAGCTTCGAAGAATTTTTTTTTTAAATAGATAACTAGGCTAATTTGAGGATTCTCACCAAAGGCTAACCCTACCCTTTCCTTCACCGGAATATCGACCCCTTAACCCGGATCTAGGCTCTGAGAAAACTCAAACATACTTTCATTCATCCAAATACTCTATTTTTTTACAATGCAAGGCGACCTCTTTATATAGAGAGATCTCATGTAGAAATTTGAAAATACAATATTAAATGCAGAAAATAAAATACCAAATAAATAAAAGCAAATATGGAACTAATTTTATTATAATAAAATCAGCTCCAAATGTGGTGAGTCTTCAAATCTTCCGGATATGCTCTGAATCAAATCAAATCAAATTTAAATAAAGCTAATATGGAAATCTCTAATAGCTCTAATTAATTTGAATTTGAATTTTGATTCAGCACATGACGTCATCCTGGCCATCCAATTCGATATTGATCTGGGTCCCCACCAGTTCCCCAAACTCCGGGTGTCGACATCGAAATAGATTCAGCCTCTGAGGCTTCGAGGAGGGATAGCAAGTTGTAAAACATTTTATTTTATTTTTGTAATTCAGATCTTTGTAAGGGATTTTCATTATGGAATATTTTTGTTCACTTGTACTTTTTTCTTGAGTAGTTTTATTGTGAACAAATGTTTATTTGTACTGAGTTTTCCTTGTGATTAGAATTTGCTAAGTTTGGATAAAATAACCTAGGACTTCGAGAAGTGGTGTGCCCTTGACTGTTACCTGGGTGTTAGGCTATTAGGATTTGAGTGGCCTGGGACTTCGAGAAGGGATATGCCCTTGATTGCCAGTCGTCTAGGTGCTTAGAACTTAAGTGACCAAGGACTTTGAAAAGGGGTATGCCCTTGACTGCTAGTCGCCTAGGTGCTAAGTTAGGATTCAAGTGGCCAAGGACTTCGAGAAGGGGTATGCCCTTGACTGCCAGTCGCCTAGGCACAAAGTTAGAATTCAAGTGGCCAGGGACTTTGAGAAGGGTTACGCCCTTGATTGCCAGCCTCCTAGGCGCTAAGTTATTCGAGTGGCCTGGGATTTCAAGTAGGGGTACGCCCTTGATTGCCTGTCGCCTAGGCGCTAAGTTAGAATTCGAGTGGCCTGGGACTTCGAAAAGGGGTACGCCCTTGACTGCTAGTCGCCTAGGTGCTAAGTTAGAATTTGAATGAGCCATCATTTCGTGTAATAACCATGATATTGCCGATAGGTTAGAAATGTTCATGATTAAAAAAATTTTGTCATTCCCACTCCATGTCCTAGGGAGGAGGGTGCCATCTTGCCGTGCCAACTTATTGATGTTCGGGCCCAGTACGCTGCGGATGATGAAGGGGCCCTCCCAGTTGGAATCGAGGTTGCCTGGTGCCATGTCACTTCCAGCGATGTTTTTTAGTTTCAAGACAAGATCACCTTCCTGGAACTGCCTTTTCCATACGTGCTTGTTGTAGTATCTTGCGATCCACCACTTGTGTTCGGCTTGCCAGAGTGCAGTTGTCTCCCTGCTTTCTTCGAGAAGATCGAGCTTGAGTTTCCTTGCATCGCTGTTTTGTTGCTGCCACTCGAGGAAGGTCGGTGGATCGAAGCTGCTGGCATGTTTGACACGGGGGGAGTAAACCTCCAGCTCAATCGGGAGGAGCGCTTCCCCGTCGAAAATGAGCGAGAAGGGCGTTTGACCTGTGGCCGCTGTTAGTATGCAATTGAGTCCCCAGATTATGTCCGGTAACTCGGTGGCCCCCGACAAGCCAGCTTTTTTGACTCTCTTCTTCAACGCATTGAGGAAGTTCTTGTTCATTGCTTCAACTTGTCCGTTCGATTGGGGATGGCGAACTGATGCGAAATTTAGATTGACGCCATTTTCGGAGCATAGATCTCGGATGGCGCTGCTCGTGAAGGCCGTCCCATTGTCACAGATCAGGGAGAGTGGGATGCCGAACCTGCATATAAGCCATGTCCAAATAAAGTTTCTGACATTTGCGCCTGTCGGTTGTACCATTGCCTTGGCCTCGATCCATTTGGAAAAGTAATCTGTTGCCAACAGTATATGGCGTAGATTCATTCCAGATTTCGGGAATGGCCCCAAAAAGTTGAGTCCCCACATCGAAAATGGCCAAGAGCTCGTTATGGACTGTAGCTGCACCGCGGGTTGTTTTGGGATGTTCGAGTAGATTTGGGACGGGGCATTTTCGGCTGATCTCCTTAGCATCTTTGTGAAGCTCGGCCAGTAGTACCCCTGGCGTAGGACCTGCAGCGCGAGCTTCCGTCCGGCGGCGTGGGTCCCGCAGTCGCCGAAATGGGTTTGTTCGAAGATGGTCTTCGAGTCCTCCTCGCGGACGCACTTCGCCAAAGGCGAGGAGTAGCATCGCCTGAACAATTGCCCTTGCAATAGAACGTACCTGGCAGCCTTCACTCGGAGCTTGCGGGCCTGATGTCTGTCGTTTGAGAGTTGTCCCGTCTGGAGGTAATGTTGGATTCCGTCCATCCAGCTTCCGAGGTTAGAGCAGACATCGAAGACTTTGAATTCGTCGTAAGATAGGGCCAATATATCTTACGCGTCTCCCTTTTCCTCCTTGGCCAGCTCATCTGCGAGTGAGTTCATTTCGCGGGGAATGTGAAACATGAGAGCCTGGGCGAAATGTTGTAGGAGATTTTTGGTCTGTTGCAAGTACCTTTTAAGCACCCCATCTTTCGTCTGGTATGTTCCTTTCAACTGGTTCACCACCAACTTTGAGTCACTATAGATACAAAGGTGCTGTGCTCCGAGGCCCTTAGCAAACTTGGGTCTGGCAATGAGGGCTTTGTACTCGGCTGATTGTTCGTGACAGGGAACCGTATCTTTCCTGATCTCTGGAGTCGAACACCTTAGTGGCTAGTGAGAACAATGTCGATCCCTTAGGTGTGTTTGCCAGAGGCTCTGTCGACGTGGAGGATCCAAGGAAGCTGTTTCTTCAGGAGTTCGGGTTGCTCGGTAGTTGTCAACTCGGCCACGAAATCGGCAAGCACCTGGCTCTTCGAGGCTGATCTGGAAAGGAAATCAACGTTGAACTCGGAGAACTCCACGGCCCACTTCTGCAACCTTTCGGAGACTTCGGGTGAATGGAGTACTCTTCGAAGAGGTTGATCTGTTACTACTTTAATGGAGTGGGCCTGAAAAAAATGGCGCAACCTGCGGGCAGCAGCTATTAGCGTGAAAGAGAGTTTTTCGAGAGGAGGGTACCTTAGCTCAGCATAGTGAAGGATGTGGCTGACGTAGTCGATAGGGCGCTGTCGACTTGCCTCTTCGCGGATGAGCAACGCCGATACCCAGCTGTCGGTGGCGGTGAGGTAGAGGAGGAGGTCTTCGCTCAGGAGCAGGGCGTACAGCAGTGGCGGTGACTGCAGCACAGTCTTATTTATTTTTGTATTTGGGTCCGCGTCAGCACATCTGGAGCGTACACGTGGAAGCTTACGTCGCAAGAGCTCAAGGGGAGTTCAACGACGGACTAAAGACGAAAGGCACTTGTCCAACTGCCGTTACCGAACACTCCATATCGAACTACCCGCGTAGGCCGAAGACCACCTCCTAAACCATCTATGAGCTCTGGCTGATAAAAAAGCACCCCAATGAGTCCTTTCGCGATTATGTTGACCGATTCTCAAAGATGAATACGGAAATGAAGGACACCATTGACGACAGATCAACTATGATTTTCGTCGACAGCATACTGCCAGGGGAGCTATATGACTCCTTTGTGGATAACATGCTGAAGACGCTCATGGAGGCAAGGACCCGAGCCGAGAAGCGTATCCATCTGGAGGATGCAAAAGCTTTAAAAGCAAGTGCCATGAAGGAAGACGCCTCGCCTCAAGAGAAGGGTGACACCCTGAATCCGAAATAGAGTACTTCCAAGAGAAATTTTCGAGATCGAAAATTTCCCCCCTCTCATGGAAAGCGCAAGTTCGATGGTGATTCTCCCCGCAGTTCGACACTGGTATACATCATCAAGGAGATATTGTCGATCTTAAGGGACAAGGCGTTCATCCAGACCTAGGGCGAACAACAGCCACCCCAACTGGGCAAGGACCCGACGAAATACTAAAAGTTCCACCAGCGTTACGACCACCTCCTGCACAAGTGCCGCTCTTTTCGGGCACTCGTTAACGAATATATAGAGAAAGGCTTCCTCACCGGCTACAAAAAGGTTGATGAGCTGCACACAAAAGCGGCACGGGAGATATTCCTCCAGGACGAGCCGTCAGCGGCCTCGCCTTCAGCTCAGACGTCATCGAAGGCTAGTGGAAAGAAGGCTGTGTTATCGATCTTCGGTTTCGACTACATCTGCCCGGCTCCGAGGCGCCCTCAAGTGTGCACCATCGAAGCCCCTCTGATTTTGCCTGACATTACATTCACTACAGGTGACCTCCCCGAAGAAGACAGTAATCGCGATGGCCCT
Source organism: Apostasia ramifera (assembly GCA_019297695.1). Lineage (NCBI taxonomy): Eukaryota > Viridiplantae > Streptophyta > Magnoliopsida > Asparagales > Orchidaceae > Apostasia > Apostasia ramifera. Next base: position 159,161 of record JAEMOT010000573.1, read on the forward strand.
ATAGTGATCGTCACCGAAATCGAGGGATGCGACGTCCACCGAACCTTGGTCGACACGGGGAGCTCAGTCAACATTCTTTTCCTGTGTGCCTTTAAAGAAATGGGTGTCGGCCCCTACAAGCCCCTCCCTCCTTCCATGATAGTATCTAGCTTTTCCGGGGACGTCTACCGACCTGCAGGCTACGCTCGCTCCGCGTCGCCCTCGAAAGATGGCCTCAGATGAGAGACAAAGCAAGTTGACTTCATTCTCATCGACGTGCCCTCCGGGTATAATGCAATTCTCGGGTGGCCTTCAATGGCGGCGTTCCGTATTGTTCCCTCCACCTTCCACTTGTGTATTAGGTTCCCCACACCGTCTGGTCTCGCCACCATCAGGGGTGACAGAGCGGGAGCTAGAAAATATTTTGAGGTCAACTCTCGCCTCCATACAGATCACCTGGGCCCCGAGGACCACACTCTGCCTCTTGTTGACCAAAATGACTATATAACCGTCTCTGATGGAAAATCTGTATGAATTTCTAAAGACTTTCCTGAAAATGAAGAGCCTGCTTTAGCAGCGCTATTTTCTGAGTACTTCGATGTCTTTGCTTGGCGGCCTGGGGACATACCTGGGATAGACCAGAGCGTAGCCGAACACAGGTTGAGCCTTAAAACTGACGTGGCTCCCATTAGAAAAAAGAAAAGGAATTTTGGAGGCGAAAAGTAGCAAGCCATTAGGGAAGAGGTCGAAAAGCTCCTCGCAGCCAGCTTCATCAGGGAAATCGCGTACCCATCATGGCTGGTGAACGTCGTGGTCGTAAAGAAGAGTACGGGCAAGTGGCAAATATGCGTAGACTTTACTGACCTGAACAAAGCCTGCCCCAAGGATTTCTACCCCTTATTGAAGATAGACAGGCTTGTCTATTCTTCGACGGAGTACTCGGTAATAAGTTTCATGGACGCCTTCCTCGACTACCACCAAATTCGAATGGCAGAAGAAGACGAGAAGCACTCTTCATCTTAGTAAATTCTAACTTAGTGCCTAAGCGACTAGTAGTCAAGGAGCACACCTCTTTTCAAAGTCCTAGGCTATTTCATCTTAGTAAATTTTTCTTTGCGATGAAAACTCAGAACAGTCAAACATCCATTCACAATGAAACTATTCCAAAAGAGAACATCACAAATAAAAAGAAATATTCTTCTATTAACAAAATCCTTTACAACTACTCTGAATTACAAAAAGAAAAAGCAATAATTACATCTCGTTATCCCTCCACGAAGTTCCGAGGGGGAGTCTACTTCGATATCGACACCCGAGGTATGAGGGATCCCCTCTAGCAGATCCCACGAACGAAGAGCTGACATGGCTAGCGGCTTCTCCGCAGCCTCCTCTTCCCAAACGCCTGACTCTTCCTCCAGTACAGGACTCCTTCTGGCGACCTCTTCCGTTCTTGCCATCTTGGCTTCGATGGGAGGGACGGGCACCGCCAAGCACGAGACGATGGCAAACTTCTTCTCCAACCGCTCCGTTGACATCTTGAAGTATGGACATTTGTACAAATGACTCTTGGAGCGGATGCACTCATCCATGTCCAGCCCTTCGAGGTCTTCACGCCTCACCATTCCCCGGTCAAGGAAAGCTGAACCCAGCATTTTCACTAAGTTCTCCAACGCTTCCTTGACAATTGCTTTGAACTCCAGCGAACGCCGAAATTTGACGACTCCCTCCTGGCGGGCCTCCTTGCGACTCTGGTCCAGGGCCTCCTCTAAAAGTTGCTGGAGCTTAACTTCCTGGCGGTTGGACTCTTCGAGGCCCCGCATGGCCGAGCAAAGGTGCTTTTCGACGAGGCGGCACTGGCGCTCTGACTCCAGGAGCCTGAGCTCTAGCTCATTGGCCTTCCTCTCCTGCGCCATCACTTCCTTTCCGAGCACTGCTGCACCTCCTGGAGCTGCAAAACAAGGATATTACGAACGATCAGAACCCCCCGCCCTCCAAAAAAAAAAACCAAAGTGAAGGACTTACTGCCCTTGCTAGATTCGCACTTCTGGCACTAAGTGCGGTCATCGAATCCGGACACCCATGTTCGGGGACGTGCCATGGAAGCTCACCTCGAAGAGTCTCCCCAACGCCGCCTCTCCCTCGGCTCGAGTATCGACAGAACGCTCGTCGCACTCACGCTCCTCTTCAACAGCATCACTGACCTGGATGTCATCGATATACATCAGGTCAGGCTCTCCCCCTTCAGAACCAACGACCATGACCAAAGAGGCCCTTCGTCGGCGCTGTTCTCCTCCTCTGAGCTGGTGGCTAGGATGGGCCGGCCCTGTCGTGAGGGACTCTTTTGCTCCCAATCTGTCAGCCCGCACATCATTCTCCAACTCTTGTAGGTAGTCCTGTGCGTCGTGGACGTGCTTTCAGATCTCATCCACAGCTCGGAAGTAGGGGTTTTCGAAGCCGATTCCTTCTCCCACAAACCGCGCTTCGCCAACTCTCCGAGAAACAACGAAACTCACTTCCCCGGGCTCAATGAAGAACCTCTTAGACCAATCTGCAAACTTGGTGTCCCTTACCTTGAACACCTGGGAGTACCTCCCCTTTAGGAAGAAAAACCAATGCAGGCGGGGGTTCGCCTCCCATCGAAAGACCGCCTTAAAGATCTCTATGTCCTAGGAGATCCTTCGACGCTGCAGCTCCTTGATCAGGTAGTAGATCATTGTCCCCGCGATCGGTGGGAGCTGCATAGGGATGATGTTAAAGTGGTTGAAGACGTTCACAAACTCCAGCTGAAATGGAAGGAACAACCTGTCACAGAGATGGTGGAGGCAGACAGCGATCTTCCCCTTCGGCGGGGACATGAATGTCGTATCCGCCGTGGGGAATTCCTGCCTTACCTCAGGACCCCTCCCCCAAACCTGCTCAACCTCCGCATCGAAAGTATGCGGAGGAAGGTGGCATAGCTCTCCGGCCACCGCCCGGAAATCGTCCCATATCTCTTTCGCTCGGCTGCGCAATTTCTTGGCCATCGTAATTACAGAGAAGCGGCGGTGATCACTGTGGCCACATTTTATAGCCCTTGGCCCGACGGTTCCACCTCCCGAAGCCGCAATCTGACTGTCTGATCCTATCAGCATAGAAATTAAGGCTTATTAAGCACGTAGGTCTTCTCGGTCCCCTCAACAGTCACATCGCAAAATTCAAAATTCAAATACCAATGACACTTTGAAAAGGATAATATTTTATTGAATAACTCCTTTTTTTATAGGCTAATCATTCATTCATTCAAAAAAAAAAAGAGAAAAGAAGAAGAAGAGAAAGAAAGAACAGGGAGCGGGAGAGACCTTAAGAGGGGGAAGCCAGAATTACAGCGCCAAAAGGAGACGTTGAACAGCTTGTGTTTAAGCTTTTATCAAAACTTTTGCCTTCTCCACTTTCGTGGGCTCCAACCTCCGAAGGAGCGCCAGAGCCTCATTGATCTTGTGTTCGAGCGCCACCACTTGCTCCCCGCTTGTGGCATGCCCTTCGATTTGGTCGAGACGATGACAGATATTGCGAACGAAAACTTGTGCAGCAGAGCCTCCGAAAATAGCCTCCTGGTGGGGTGGAACCATAGAGACAGCTGGGCCAGCTATCGGAGCTGGAGGAGGTGGAACAGATGCGGATGACCCACGGTCCTGCGCGGGCGCGCCGGCGCGCTCCACAATAGGAGGAACCTGAGGCAAGGCTGGCCCAGCTTCCACGGCAAGTGGCACTTCGTCGTCCTCCAGAGTGATGGTGTTCTCCACCTGCGAGATCGTATGGATACCCTTGCTCCGCCCCCCAAGAGAAGACCTCGGCATATCGTGCGCAGCACCCCTTGAACTGCTGGTCTCAGTAGCAGTCCTCTCGGAACTGGAGAGGTTAATTCGAGGCCTCCTCTCGAACTGCGGGCCTCTTTCCCCGCTTGGGAGGAGTGTTGGCAAGCGGGATCTCATCCTACACGTACTCAGACATGTTGTCATACAAAGACATTTTTCTTTTTCCTTTTTCTCACAGCCAAAAATGGCTCCAAGTACTGGCCCGCAGGCGATTTATCAAGTCCCACTACTTACGTGGCGACTGTAAAGGGAGGCACACGCATCAATGCACGTCACATTAAAGCTAGCGGGACGGTATGTTGTATCTGGATCCACGCTAGCACATTTGAAGCGTACACGTGGAAGCTCACGTGACAAGTGCTCAAGGGGAGTTCGGTGACGGACTAAAGACGAAAGGCACTTGTCGAACTGCCATTAACGAACACCCCATGCCGAACTACCTGCGTAGGCAAGGCCAGCAATATCAGGCCACAATGCTCGTTCACCCACAGCTGTCTGCCTCAGCTTAGTGGAGTCTGCCACTTCAGCAAGATGCTCAGAGTGTAGATTACTGCCAGTCGCGCCGATCGAGGGCCTGCATGCCCTCACCACTATCTTCTGTCTTCTCGAAGCCGGCAAATATAGGCTCGATGGCATGGAGTCAATAATTATGATATTCTGGCCTGAAAATCCATTATATCCTATTATGGCTCATCTATAAATACCTCTGGACAAAGCTTTAGAAGGGGGATTAATAGATTGAGCTTGTATTCTCTGCTTTCTTCTTGTACTGGAGTCTTGACCAAACTCTTTTCTGAGCACTAATGAAGCCTTATTTCTCTGACTCCTCGGTGGACATAGGGGAACCAATCCCTGAACCACTTTATATCCTTTTTGTTTTTCTGGATGTCTCTGGACCCCTCTACTCCTGAATTCTGAACATCATGACCACTAATCCTCGAAGCACTTTCTCTCCCCTCTTTTACGTAATATCAGAAATCCAATATCAACATTTATAGAAATACAAAAGAATGTGAAAATGCTTAAGAATACCCACAATATCCATTAATCCCTCAAAGCGATTAGATTTCAGATGGAACGCCTGAGAAATCCCAAACAATCCTAAAATCATCCCTAGTAATTTTTTATATTTATTTCACATCCTGCCAAATTTTGATATTAAGAAATAATTTTATTTCACATTTTGTGTAAATTTCAACATAAAAAATCGATTTTATTTTATGTCTTGCACATCTTTAAATCAAATTTTCAATTTTTTTTTACATTTAATACAAATCTCAATATTAAAATAACTGTATTTTTCATCATAATATTAAAATAATTTCTCAGTCTCTAAAACAACTCAAAGTAACTCAAAATTATACTTTTATCAAGGGGAGTCTAAGAAGGGATACTACAACATCAGATAACCAATATGGTTTCATACTTGGAAAGTCAATGCTGAAAGTTATCTTTTATGTAAACAAATTACTGAAGTATAAAGATGCCAAAAAGGATCTTTACATTATTTTGATTGACCTTAAGAAGGCATATTATAGTGTAACGTGGGAAGTTCGTGGTTCGTATTGGAAAAGAAAAGTGTGTTCATCATATATAATAATTTCATTAAGAGCATGTATAATGATGCGGTTACAGTGTGGGGATTATTGGAAGCAACTTGAAGTTCTTTGCTGCAAATAAAATGCACTAAGGTTTTACTTTGAATATTTGATTTTTTTTTCTCATTTTGGTGATGGATGGTTGCCTAAGCATATTCATGGTGATATTACATTGTGTTTGTTTTTTGCGGGAGATATACAAATGAGGCTTTTGAAGGAGTTAAACAGAAGGTGAAATCCTTGAGGAGTACTTTAGAATTGAAGATATTCAAATAAAGCAAAAGTAATATATGTTACATATACTATAGATGTAGTGATCTTGATGAAAGAAGAGATAATGTTATGAAAATGGTGGAGATAATAATCCCATTATGCATGAATTTTGGCACCTATATAATGGGAGTTTAGAGGAGGATAGTGTGACATGAGTGTTATATGATAAGAATATTTCTATGATTTAAGGGAAATTTTTGTAAATTGCTATATGGACACTTACAATATCTGTAAGGTAATGTATCTGAGATGCAGATGCTGAGATGATTAAGTGATCACATTTGAGGGTTTTTTTTTTATAATTGTTAGTATGAGATAGTGTGTGTGGTGATTGCTATTGATGGTTAAATGATGGAGAAGGATATTAAGGTGGTGTTACCATGTCTATTATTGACTTATAGAAGCTTTTATTTATATGAGAGAGTGTGTGTATGTGTGTGTGTTGTGGTTGCTATTGATGGTTAAATGATGGAGAAGGATATTAAGGTAGTTTTTCCATGTATTACTGACTTATAGAAGCTTTTTTTTTAATAAATGTGAGTGGATCCAAACCACAATGTGCAATGGTGGACAAGATTAAAAATGAATTGGGATAGTGTCCAAAAATTTATATTGATTTACTTGCTCTTGTCAAATGCATTGCTTTACATAATGCTAAATGGAGAAGGGAAATCCTCGTATCTGACCCTAAGTAGTTTGGATTTTGGTTTTGTTGTTGTTATTGTTTATGCCCTCTTTTGTAAACCACATCTTATGTTATTTAAATTCTAGTTTTTTAATTCATGCTGGTTTCATCCATTATAATCATCAAAGTTAGATACTGTTATAATACACACACACACACACACAGATACTCACACACACAAACACTTTATTGACATAGAATCTGCCTTGTTCTTTCCGATCAGGCATTACATTCAAATAACTAATTAATTATTTGAAAATAGTGATAAGCAACACTTGTGATACTAATATATTTATTTAAGTTCCTATTCTTTTCTGATATTTAGTTTATTTATTTTGACGGTTTCCATGTAATTTAGAGGGCGGAATCTAATAGGTACTTCCTCTGACAGACCATTTTATTTTCTTACAGACCAAGAGATAAAATGAGTTCCAAGAATCTACATGTTGCAGATGTGTATCGTCAACTTGTCAGAGCTGTTGAGAAACATATAGGTAAAGATGGAAGCAAAAGACATTTCAGGGATTTCATTACCAACGAATTCAGACAGAATTCTGAGCTATCTGATCAACTTCTAGTTCAGCAGAAGATGAAGCTTGCTCATGATTACACTTTCCTACTTAATAGTGTTCATCACCATAAGGTTCATTCATACTTCTCTGGGGTCAAACGTACTTTTAAGTTTTTTACTGGAAGTATTGCATGTTCATTCTTAATTATTTCCTGCTTTCAAACTCTAGTAGAGTTATCATCTTGGGCTTTATTTCTTGACTCACATACCATCCTTAAATTTACTGGATGGAAGCTTTCTGCTTGCTACAGAAATAAGTAAATGACACCCTTTGAGTTATTTAGGTAGAAACTACGTGTAGTCCTATTAATTATCAATATATTGTAAATAATGTTCATTTGCACTACACCAAGTTTAATGCTGCTCTTCCATTCAAAATCTCTCTGTATTGATATTGGAGAAATTAATTTGAGGCCATAATGCGATCCTTCTTTTTCTTAAACATGAAGCATGCTTTCCTATTCTTTAGTTCAGTTATTGTCCTCACGTCCATTTGTTCGGTTGTTCATATTCTTATTCTAATGTTCTTTCAAGTTTTCAAATGAAGATGCATTCATGTTCTTGTTTAAGTTAATTTTGTTTCCAAATGCTCTACTTTGGCGGTCGACTATGTATCACAGATTGCTTTTGTTAGCTCTTTTGCGTTTGTAGCACGTTTGATCTAACAGAAGGCCTAGCAGCCCATCAGCCAAGGCTTGTTATCCCCTCCAAGGTATTTGACTCAGTTTGGCCCAAGTAATCCTCTTTGAAGATGGAATACTTTGAAAGGATCACTGAGATTCTTCTTGTGAGGAGATCCAAAATGAATTCTTTCCTTTTCTTCCTTAAACAAGAAAGAGGCAAGTTTTTGAACAGCAACTAGGACTCCAAGAAGGATTATCTCTCTATCTGGTGGTGCTAATCATGGTTTCATGTACTTCAATGATTGAATGAAATCCCTCCCTCCATTATTGGTACTAACTTTCTCCTTTGGTGGAGGGCTTTCTGATTTCTCATGGATTCTTATAAAAGTTTAGCCCATCTTGATTTACTTCCTATGGACAAGACTAATACCATCAAGTATGCCATATGACGTCCTCTGACTATGCTGTTCTCACTTGGGTATTGAGTAGTCTAGGATCATATACTGTCTTTATAGTTATGTTTTAGGAATCTGCCAAAGTTTACTTCCTAGATTTGTGTGTGAATGTATGTGTGTTCCAACTTCTAAAAGAGGAAAGTACGATCCATCAAATTGATTCATCAAGAGAGGGGAAGAGGATGTGAATGGAGTAGAGCTGATCATCCCTCTCAGAAACGAAGGTTTGAAGTGGTTTATAATCTACCGAGTACTCAGTATAATTCATGCATTTGTGTACAAACAAGTGCAGATGAAGTCACACGAATGGCTAGCAGAAGAACTTGTATAAGGAAAAGCCTAAAAAAAATTCAATTCTTCTCCTGCAGTTCTCTTCCAGTTAGCAACTAATTGGCTCTTGTTTTTGTTTTGTCCCACTGTGAATGTATCCATGTATGCCTATATTGTGTATAAGTGGTGGGGACACCACAATCGATTGATGATTCATTTCTCATAGGGTTATCGTCGACAATCGAGATATGATTGCAATGCTTTGATCAATTGATAGTTGGGAAACAAATTTGGAAAGTTAGCTACTGATGGCTAATGACGGTTGCTGACATGACTAATTGGATATTTTAATTAAGGGGATATTTTGTTTTGGGGTTGATTTTTATTTATTTTCAGGAGTTATTTTATATTAATGTTTTCCTATTTCATTTGTGTTATTTTAGGTATGATGATTCGTATTTTCATTTTTGTGTGAGGAAGTTATGGCATGATGTATTTTTATTTTATTGAGTCAGTTTGTAAAGAGGTCTATATAAACACTTTCCTATTATCATATTTCTTATGATGTTGAATGAACAAATTTACCTTTTTCCATGGGATGGATTAATTCTGAATTGAATTGATATTCCGGAAGAGAAGTGCTTGGGTCATGGGTGAGATTCCCTAAACATACTAAAACTTATTTCCTTGGAATTGATTCTATCCCTTCTCACTCCCCCACAATATTCACTCTGTTTCACTCTTTGCTTACTAAAACTGCTATCGATGGCACACTGTCCTACTGCAAAAAATCACCTCCCTTGTGACGCTTGCCTCCACCGGACCTCGTAATGACCTCATACTAGTTCGTCTAACTGGCACCACCCCAACATCGAGTTCGCTAATAGGCACATAGCGGATGGTCACGCCCGAGCCAAGCCTTCTCTCGACCTTTCTACTTGTCGTGCTTACAACTTTCTTATCTCTTGGTCACACAATCCGCTGCGGGCTCACTCCTTTATTGGTGCCACGTCGATCACACTAACTTGCCGCATATCGTGCCTGCACATGTATAATTGCTAGCCAGTCACTTGAGCCCTCTCTTGCAGCTTGTGTCAAGCCCGAGCTGCCTACAAGCCCTCCCTAAAGCTCCTCACCTGATCAATTCTAGAGCCCTAATTAAGGAAAATTGCATTCTAGTACCTGAAATCTTCAGCTCAAGTGCATCTTTCACTTTCTAGATAGTTTTTGTTACTACTTTTTCGTAGAGATTATTGCTCGCTCGAAATTTATTTGATTTTGCTACAATTTGTGTGAACTTTTATTATTGAGTGCAAATTTATCTCTGTTGCTTTATATCGTGAGAACTTGAATTCTGTTCTACTTTATCTGATCTATTGAAACCCGATCTAAGCTTTAATATGAGTTGGTAATTTTTTTATTTCCTTCAACCCACATTATTTAAAATTTTTAACTAATCATCTATGCAGGTTTTAGAAATTTCTTAATCTTCCCAATATTAATTCAGATAAATTGCATTAGTTTAATAATAATCTGCTATTTGAATCTACTAATCTTGACACTTACATTTTATTCACGTGTCCCATATTAATAAGTATAAGAATCGATTCCTTGATATTTTTCTTTTGATGGGTAATGCCTTGATAATTTTGAAGAGCTTTTATGGTATTAAGGAAATATTTCGTTATGTTTTTCATTATATTTACATGCTTCATGTATTTTCCTTGTGTTCTATGCATGGTAGTCTGTTTTATTGCTTAGCCAATGCCAGTCATTTTTGTATTGTCTTTATGATTTTTCTGATATCATTTGGTGCTTTCGTATATACTTATGCTTTTTGTACTAACTTCGTAAACTCGCTGTGGGATTAAACTACAGATTCAATAACCACCAAGTTTTTATCCTACTAGGTGAGGTTTAAACTATAGATATGTCCACTAAATTCATGAGTAGAGTTAGCTTCTCTTTCTGTAACAAGTTGGAGCTTATAATTATGTATGCCGTAGCTTGAGGAAGATCATTTATCTATTTTAATCACATTAGCATCTGCTAGGCACTTCAAACTTCTCTTTGCGATTTCAGCTAGATAAAAGCCTGTGCTTTATAGATATTTTTGTGAGCTTAGCTAGCTGATCTTTAAAGTATTACGTTATTTTGTGAGCTTAGCTCACTGATATCTTTTATCATGTTATATTATGAGTTCATTTTCTTTCCTAGTTATCAATTAGTGGAAAAAAGCGACATCTTGATATGATAGAGATGCTGTCTAAAATAGTTTTCTTCATTTCATTTCAGAATAGATTTACTATAGCCCCGTTTGTAAACGAGCTCATGTCCATGATAAGGAGTTGTTATATTGGGCTCTGGATTTAAATTCTGAGTATGATAGGGTCTATGCTTTAAACAGATGCTTTGGTTGGGCACTGTGGTTGTTTCAGAAGGTCTGCTTTCATATGTTGCTCTTCTTGTTCTTATTCTTATTCTGATTCTGATAAAGATGAATTCTTTTCATGAAAGTGATATTGTAAAGTCGATTCTATATAGTAGGGGAAAAGGCTATTGATGATGATGAGTAACAGTAAACAATTGTAATGAGAGAAGCACTGCATGGTGTCTGCACTACTTTCCTTTGTGGGGGTAACTATAGTGTAACTTTCATGATTTTTTTGATTGAAAACTGTCATGAATTTTAACTTGTGCATGTTGCGAGGAATATGATAATTTTTCATTCTACCAAAATAGAGAAGGAGATTTCCTATTGATAACAACAACAACGAAGCCTTAATCCCACTAAGTGGGGTCGGCTACATGAATCCTTTATTTTCATTGTGCTCTATCAATTAATAAATCTTTATTTACGTCTAGGTGAGTAAGACCACTCTTTATAATTTCTAGCAACGTCTTCTTTAGTCTTCCTCTTCCTTTTGTACAAGACTTCATATTGATAATATAAGAGATAAATATAATGAAATAAAAGAAACCTAATAAATAAGAAAATATCCTCTTTTATAGGCATATGAGGTTACAAAATAGAAGATCAAGTAAATAGAGAGTATATGACTAAATAATTTAAATACAGATAAGAACTGAATAATTCTAGAATATTCTCTAACACTCCTCGAGTTGGAGCATGTCTTTATAAATCCAGCTTGTCACAGAGAGTTGAGAGTTAAATGGGCATATTTCTTTATTATCATTAAGAGAAGAGCGGTGAGCCAAAGAGATGACTGAGAGCAGTGTTTGTGAGATCTGAGAGGTGAGCTGGTGTGATCTTGAGATAGCAAGAGTAGCTAAGAATGAGGCAACCTAGAAAGAGGAGCCCGACAAAATCTATGCTACAAGGCGTAAGTGATGATGCATGCGAGAGAGAAGCAGCAATGAAGCGTCGGGTGGAGTAGTTTGTGAAAGGAGATTAAGGTTTTGTGGCTACGAATGAGGATATCGAGGGTGGTGAAGTGGGCAACAAGGTGGACACCAGGGAATGGGATGTGTGAGAGAGAAGGAAAGATTAGTGCCAAGGAGGATGGACCTGCTCTGATACTATGTTGAGAGGAATGTGATAATTTTTCATTCTATCAAAATAGAGAAAGGGACTTTTTGTTTATAATATATGAGTTAATTACAATGAAATAAAAGAAAGTTAATAAATAGGATAATATTCTTTTTTATATGTATAAGAGATTACAAATAAAAAAAACCAAATAAATAGAGTGTAAGACTAAATTATTTAAATATAGATGAGAATTAAAAAATCCTAGAATATTCTCTAACAGTGCACTGCAATCTGCAGGCAATTTCAGATTAAAAGCACTACAGTATTTGATTTATTTATGCAATTGATTATTTTCATGATTAACATCCATTTTTGATTGCTTGACTATCTTCAGATTAAGAGCACTATAGTATTTGATTTATTAATGTTGATGATTGACATCCATTTTTGAACTGTCTTCAGAATTTGCTCTTCTCTTATAACATTGCTGTGGATCGTACCGATGAAGCGAATAAGATTCTAAACAAATCGGCAGCAAGTGTGGGACTTCGGCTCCCTGATGTTTATCGACCTTAACTTGAATTAATCATCCAAGCACCAACATGCAAATTGATTAGGTTCTTCTCATCTTACTACCATTTATGAAATTTTTTTCAGCTCCCTTTCAAAATGTCCCTGTTTTATTTTATGTAGCAGCATTGTAGGATGAGGTTTTGGATAATCTGTTATGAATGCTTTGCATGTGGTTGTGTATCTCTTTTGTGAGCTTTCTCCCTAATGTTTTTGTGCAAGAGATTTACTAGTTAACTCTTTTTGATTTCTTATTTTCAGTACTTTTTTTAAATTTTTTTTTTTAAATCATTGGTTAAATTGCCTTTGGGTGCTTGAGATCAGAAGTACATTGTAAATTGATCCTAATTATTTAAAAAATCTCAAATTGGGTTGTTGAGATTATAAACACATGTTGTTTGGTTCCAATTAAAATATTTTTTTTACTATTATGTTGTAAGATTATTCTCAGTGATTAATTTTTTGATCTTTTAGAATATAATTTTGAAATTTTAATATTTATATTTTGTACTTCTAATTTTATAGGGTGGAGAAAGCATGGGAAATTAAAATTTAGATTAAATTTATAAATAGTTCAAATTAGTTAAAAAATAGTAAATTTTATGTTTTTTATTAAGAGGAGTTTATAAAAGAGGTGAAATTTTAAAAGAATGATTAAAATTATAGTATTTTTATAATTTTAAAGATCTGTACTAATTTATAATGCTCTTTTAATTTCAGGGGTTCAGTGCAATGTACCCTTTATCTTTTTTTAGTCTTCTTGTACTATTCTTTTTCGAGAGAATTATATATATATTTTTTAAATCATCTTGAATTACATATTATAGTTTGAATTGGATTATAGTTTGATTTTTAATTGAAATGTTTGATTTATCGGGCATTATTGATGTTTTGAATTATAAGTTTCTATTTAATAAATGATTAAAATTAATTTTTAATTTTCCAAAAATTATTTGTGATACATATATTATAAGATAAATTGCCTATATTTCTTCATTAATTTTCACTTAATGAAGTGTTTTGATATGTTGTAAAATAGTGGTTATATTTTAAAGTTTAATATTCAAATTTAGTTAAAAAAATATTAGTTGATTATATGTATCACCCTTAAAATTTACTAATTTTTCTCTCAAAAACTAAATACTAATTTACTTGTGGAATATCTCAAAATTCCATAATATGCTGAACAAAAAAACAAATAAATTTACAAATAATGAATTATATTTGTACAATTGTAAATATTTATTAATGTCCCAAAAAACATTTATAGAATATACAATTGAACAAATTAAAATTATGCAATTTTTAAAACTGAGGCAACTATCGGTGAAATGTTTTTTCTTTATAAACAAATTTTATGCGAGGAGAAACAGTATGGGACTTTCCGCATAATCCATATTATGCGATTGTCAAAATCTGCGAAAATTGGTGATCTAGCACGGGAAATTTGAGGTTTTTGACGGGAAAAAATTCACCATGTTCGCATAAAAGTTTATATGCGGAATTATTCACGGGACAAGGGCCCGTGGGAGTTTAAAGGTTTTATGCGATTGTTCCGCGCAATGAGAGTAAATTTTTAAACTTGGACTTCAATTGATAAAATTTATCTGTAAATTTTTTTTTGAAAACAATTTATCGGTAAATTTTAATTAGCAAAAGTCTTTTTTCGTTATAAAAAATTAAAGAGATTTCTTTTCAAAATAATTGTATCCTTAAAAATGTTTTTTTTTTTATCACTCGTTTAACCCAAATATAAAATATTTAGATCTGTATATCAATTTTGAGTGAGGGTTACAGCGATTCTCAAGCATAATATATCATTAACATGTTAAAAGAATATATAACGTTTTCAAGAAAAAAGAATATATAACTAATGTTTGCTTTTTAACTTGATTTTTTTGAATCTTATATAACTAATGTTTTCAGATTGACACGCAAAATTATTGTTGATACCGAAAATCTATCAAAGTTCAATCGACGACCTTTCGTCTTGCGATAGCCTTTCGACCTGCGTCCGTCACCAAATTTCCCCTTGTGCTCATGTCACGTAGGCTGCTACGTGTATGCTCCAGATGTGCTGGTGCTGATCCAGATGAAACATGTCGTCCCTCAAGTTCTGATGTGACATGCATTGATGCGCGTGCCATCCTCTACAGCCGCCACATAAGCAATTCACGTAGTGCTCGGGACCATTTTTTATTGTGAAAGAGAAAAAACACAACAATATCTTTATATGATAACATGTCTGAGGATGTGGAAGATGAGGTCCTGCTTGACCTCTCCAGTTCAAGGAGGCCTATCACTAAGGCAAGGAGTTCGTGGGGCGCTGCTCGAGCTACTCTGAGGCCTTTCGGGGGGGGTAGCCTTGCCCCAGGTCCCACCTTCTGTCACGGAGATCACCGGTGCACCAGTGCAGGACACTGAGTTGTCTGCTTCTGTTCCACCTCCTCCAGCCCCCATGGCCGACCCGGCTGCTTTGTGGCACTG
>JAEMOT010000595.1:3052-15759 GCA_019297695.1 Apostasia ramifera
ATATAACATGCATGTGGAAGACATGTTCGACTGCCATAGACCTTAGGAGCAAGCTGCTGTCGTATCCCCATACTTACCATGTCTAATCGTGCATTTATACTATCTTTACTTTTTCCAATGGCATTTAATAGTGTACCAATAATACTTTCACAAATATTTTTTTCTATGTGCATGACATCTAAATTGTGACGCACATGCAAATATTCTCAATACTCAAAGTCAAAAAATATTGATCTTCTTTTCCAATAATTTATTTTTGGAGGATCCTGACCTATGGTGCTCAAAACTTGTACCAACTCTTTCCCATTAAATGGGTGTGGAGCCTTGTCAAACTCAACATTACCATCGAAAGGTTTCTTTTTTTTGCGAAACACATGATCTCGAGGCAACCACTTTCTGTGACACATGTAACATAATTTTCTTCCATGTTTTAAATACTGTGCATTAGTCTTATCACCACAAATAACACATGCATAATAACCTTTAACACTACATCCTGCCAAATTTCCATAAGCTGGATAGTCATTCACAGTTCATATAAGTGCTGCCTTTAACGTAAATAGTTCATGCCGGTAAGCATCATATGTCTGCACTCCTTCTTTCCATAACTTTTTAAGATCATCTATAAGTGGAGAAAGATAAACATCTATTTTATTTCCAAGTTGCTTTGGTCCAGATATCAATAAAGTCAATATGATAAATTTACGTTTCATGCATAAATTAGGAGGTAAATTATAAATAACTAAGAAAACAGGCCAACAACTGTGCTGACTACTTTGAACACTGTGCGGATTAAACCCATCAGTGCACAGCCCAAGTCTTAAATTCCTCGGATCTTCAGCAAAATTTGGAAATCTAATATCGAAAGATTTCCATTGTGATGAATCAGCAGTGTGTCGCATAATTCTATCAAATACACGTCCTTCACCATCAGCATGCCAAGTAAAATTTTTAGTATATTCTTTATTTTGGAATAGTCTTACAAAGCGTGGTATCGGGGGCAAATACCACAAAACTTTTCCTGGAATTCTGACTTTTTCTTTAATACTATCTGCACACAGTTTCTACCTTGATTTTTCACATTCTGGACATTGTTCTAATCCACTATACTCATTCCGATATAAAATACAATCATTAGGGCATGCATTGATCTTCTCGTAATGTATTTCTAACTTACGAAGCATTTTCTTTGCTTCGTAAGTTGAATTCGGAAGTTGATTGGGAGCTGGTAACATATCTTTTAAAAGAATAAGCAACTCTGTAAAACACTTGTTGCTTAAATCATTTGCTGCCTTTAAGTTAAACAAACGCATTAGTGCGGAAAGTTTAGTAAAACTTTTACAGTTAGGATATAATGGACTCTTAGCCTCTTGAAGCAACTCTTCAAACTGTTCTGGAGCTTCTGATAAATTATTTTCAATATCCCAAACTAGATCTTCCATTCTATCTTTCTCGACTGTATTTTCAATGTTAACACTAGCACATTTAGATGACATACTTCTCCCAATATTATTCATTTCATTTGTTACAGATTCACCGTGCCAAATCCATCTTTCATAAGTCTCATCAAATCCATGGAAAAATAAATGATCTTTCACAATATTGGCTTCAAATAATTTCATATTTCCACATCTCAAACACGGACATCTTATTCTGCCATTAACTAAGCATTCATTTTTCTGTGCAAAATCTATAAAGGAATTTACTCCATTATCATATTCAAATGATCGTCTATCCATTTTAATCCAAGATCGATCCATATATAACTACCTATATGATAAGACATAATATAATTAATATAACTAATATGTGTTAATTAATTCAGCTTACATACAAAATAAATTCTACTTATACATCAGAATGAACATGTAAATAAACTGAAAAAAAATGGAATAAGTATTATTTACCTTATGTGAAATTAAGAAGAAACGATAGTTAAAATTTCTGAATCCCAATATTTTAAAATTAACCTGAAAAAATAATAACAAAATTAAGAAAACAAGAAAGTAGATTTACCTTAAGAAATTAATTTTTTAATACAAATATTTCGGCCAAAAATAAAAATGAAGAAGAGGAAGAAAAAATGGTGGAAGAAGGTGAAGTTTGCTATGTCCGACTTCGGCGGGGGTGTAGGGCCAGGAATAAGGCTAGATCCGGGGTCGGCCGACGTCGGCGAGTGAGTAGGGCCGCGAATGCGGCTAGATCTGGTGTCGGGTAGGGTGTAGGGCCGCAAATGCAGCTAGATCTGGCGTCGGGTAGGGTGTAGGGCCGCAAATGCGGCTAGATCTGGCGTCGGGTAGGGTGTAGGGCCGCAATGAGGCTAGATCCAGCGTTGGTGAGGGTGTAGGCCGATGTCGGCGTAGAACTAGGGTTTTTTCGTTTGAAACAAATGAGCAAAATAAAATTCAAAGAGCGTATATAAAACCTTTAGTCGGCGTCGGCGAAGGAGTAGGGCTGCGAATGCACCTAGATCCGGCGTCGGCGTGGAATGTCCGGCGTCGGCGAATGTGTGAGAGAATGACTGCTCAAAAAGAGGAAGATGGAAGAGGAGATCGCGACGCACGCACCTTGATCCGGCTAGGTGAAGTCCACCGGTGAAGAGCTACCCTCGTGTCGCAAGGTGCGAAAAAAGCTCTCGATTAGGGTTCCTTTTGAAACAAATGAGTAAAATGAAGAGGAATGTGGTATATAAAACCTTTAGACGGCGGTTGGCAGATATACCTTAGACGGCGGTTGGCTCAGCCAACCGCCGTCTATATGTATCAATCTGGGCCGACCTGAGGTCGACCTTAGGTCGACCTCAGGTCAACCTGCCTCCGCGACCCTCAACAGAAACTTTGGGTCATCTGGAGGATTTTTTTAGGTCGACCTCAGGTCAACCCGTTAGTATACATTAGACGGCGGTTGGCTTTCACAACCGCCGTCTAAAGTATAGACGGCGGGTGGATTGCGCAACCGCCGTCTAATGTACTATCATTAGACGGCGGGTTCTCAGGCCAACCGCCGTCTATAGATGTCGACCTGAGGTCGACCTGCCTCGGCGACCCTCAACAGAAACTTTGGTCATCTTGGGGGATTTTTTCAGGTCGACCTTAGGTCGACCCTAGTTATACACGGCGGTTGATGAGTCAACCGCCCTCTAAAGTATTAACTTTAGACGGCGGTTGGTGGTGTGAACCGCCGTAAAAAATATATCTACAGCGGTTCACATTGTCAACCGCCGTATAATGTTTTGTCGGAAAGATTTTGCAGTGATTTTTCTTTTTAACCGCTGTTATAAATGTGCCGTAAAATGTATATATTGTACTAGTGCTTCTACGTTCAAAAACCTTTTAGGGGTGGTTCAATTTTTTTTTGATGTTATATTATTTAGAGAAAATAATTGTTAAATTTGATGATATTTATAGATAATATTTTTAAAAATTATAGAATTACTATTGAAAAGATGATATCTAGGAGCCTACTTAATAAGGTAAGATTAAATTTAGATAAAAGACTATTTTATTGAAATTTATTAATAATGTAAAATAAAGTTAATTATTATGTTAGATATGTGAGGGATTGAATTAGTTATTATTTTACTATATGTGTAGAATGTGAAATAAAATTTATTTATTTTTTTAAATTATGTGTATGAAGTAAAATATAATTAATTTTTAATATAAACAAACTATTTTATAGCTTCACATCAGACTATTTTTCAAATTGACTTTGTTATCGGGTTGATCTGTATCTTATCATGCAGATCATATTCAGTTTCGTTGTTTAAAAAATAACCAAAAAAATACTTGTAGATACTGAAATGCATGGACTACTATTAAGTAATTTACTTTCAAGTTTTACTCCCTCATTTGATTTTTTAAGCTAGAATGTATATATTCAAATGATGATGATATTCTAAATGATAATAATATTCTAAATGATAATGCAAAAAATTTCTATCAGTTGCTTAATGCCTAGGAAGTGCTAACTTATCTTGGTGCGAAAAATTATATATTATTTGGTTATCTCATCTTTTTTCATGCAGTTGTCATTTATCTAGTTCTCACAATTCATATAATATAATCATCTAAAGATTATTAATATTATGATATATATATATATATAGATAATATCACACTAATTAAAAATTATATAAAAATAAAATGCATTATTTACCAAAAAAATATATGATACATAAGAACATAAGAAGAACAATATACATTTTTAAAATTTACTATAGTATTTTACTTTTGTTGATAATTGTCTAAATAATATAATTTATTCTGCACATTAAAATTTACATAGATGATCATTGCCTTGTATAAATGTGTGTGTACACATATTTATACATATATGTAAATTCATTTCAAAAGATTTGATTTAGGAGTAGAATTATTATTTTGACATAATTTTATCTTCACGGAGAAGCATCCTGCACATTTTGCAGTTAATAAGTCATTGGATCTCCGAGAAAGAAACATAAAATCTGCACTCCAAACTTATAGTAAGATTTGAGTTTCGCACTGAAATATGAATTTACACGTATATAATATTTTCTATGAGCATAATAATATTATAAAGATAGTAGATTAATTTTGAATTCTAACTAAACCCAAAAGTAATGGTATATGTAATAACATGTACATCCATCAAATTTTTTAAAACCTAAAGCGTTTTTGTTCTATTTGGGATGAATATTTTGGACTAGAATCCCTCCACGATTTAACTGTTCTTCGCATTCAATTTCTTTCGATTATAAAATTTTCTATTAGTTGAACACACAGATTTTCATTTATACTTTTTAACCTTTAGCTAGGGATGACATGACTTTTGAGTAATAATTGTACATTGAAATGAATAGTTGGTTCATACAAAATAGATTACAGTTAGTAATTAGTATTTTCAGTAAAGATTTAAACAGAATAGATACAGCCAAAGAGACTGTCAATGAAAAAACCTCTTTGCCCACTCCGCCATGAGGAGATTGCTAACTTGCTTTTATATTTTCACGATAGGACCTACGAGATCAAACACTTATCTGTACTTAGATGTGATTTTCAACTAAATTAAATAAAGCTGAAATTTTGATTGTACTTTTGGAACTATTTTAATTTCCAAGGTCAACTCCCAACTTTAGGATTTTTGTGATGTTCAGCTTTAATTTTTGGATTGATTCAACTATAATAATTTTAATAAAATCAATAATTATAAATTAAACATAACTATTATTGATACATAATTAAATTCGAAATTAATGAAATTAAGCAAATTAATAACTTATATTAATCTAACTAGTCATTTAGTTAAACGTTGTTGTTAATATGCTTAGCCTTTTTTTATAGTATTTCAATTTAAATTTGAGTAAGATTGGCTAACATATGATCAATTAAACACAAATTCTATCCAAAGATTTCATGTTGACCAAATTATAGTTTAATGTATATGCAAGATGCAATTGTTTTTGTTGATTATAATTAGTTATAGTAGTAGTTCTAGCTACTTGCTCAATATTAATATGCAATATATATTTAATTTTTGATGAATATGAATAAAAATGCATGTTTAAATAAGTGAGCATACTAACAATTTAGCCAACTTTCAAAATAAATAAATAAATAAGGTAAAGACATATATAAACAAATGTTTATAAATGTGCAACCCTCAACTCATTTATAAATAGGCATCCCGAACTAGATTTGACCTGGTAATATCTAACCTAAACTCAACATATTTAATAAACATGTTAAAATTCATCACGACACATCCCAGAATTAGATGGAGGTTACGTTTGCATTAGATTTATAGGTTAAGTCATATATTGTTACTCTAGTAACACATACGTCACAAAGATAACATTTTTCGCCCACAAACACACAAACACGTATGTTAGAGGTTTCATATATGTTGTATACGGGGAATAGAGTGCAAATTCATGTGATTCACGCGAATTGTATATAAAATTTGAATACAAATAAAGTTTATTTCATAATTTATAGATTCTCCATTCTCTTTTATTTCTCTATCAATATTTTTATAGTATTTTGAAAAAAAAAAACAGAAAAGACAAAACATTTTACTCCCTATTCATATTTTTATATATAGTATACCAAAATTTTCAGATTTAGGTTAACCTAATGAAAGCTCATCATTTTTTTTTTCTTATTGAATATTAACTACATCAGTGGTTCAAGATATAGCATTAGCATGTATGGCCTTATTGTTTCACTCTCCAAATTGGGCTCCATCCATATTATAATAATATTTTAAATTTATCATAAATTTTAATAATTTTATTTTACATCCAATATAAATTTCAACATAAAAAATCAACTTTATTTCACATCCATCACAAATTTCAATCTTAAAATAAACTTTATTTCGCATCTTACATATTTCTCCATATTAAAATAAATTTCTTTCCCATTAATTTTATAAAATAAAATATTTTCTTTTTTTTTTAACTAAAATTAACACTCAGTCAAATAAGGCCTATGAAAAGGGTAACAGCATCGTCAGCGAAATCTAGTTCCGAATATGATGAGAGGGAAACGAGCACTGTGCTAGAGGATATGAGATTTTGGATTTGAACAACATTTAGTGATTATATATATCATCTTTAGTACTGATATGATCGTGTGTGAATTGATAAGCAATGAACTAGGCCTATCTTGGATCAAAATCTGAACCTTTTAAAGTGCATATACAAATGAAGTGAAATAAGTAAATTAGTCATATTAAAAATTATATAAGATATAAAAGAGAATTAATAATTATATTAAAATTTATGTATAATATAATATTTTAATATTGAATTTAAGTAAGTTGGAAAAATAATAATTATATATTTTTTTTTGAAAAAAAATTAGGTATTAAATTTTTATGATCGTGATTTTTTGTCATAACCGAAATGCAGGAGAAAGTCAAAGCTAGCAATTGAAGCTTTCAATGAGGACCCCGCGCAGTAGAATTTTTATTTCAATGATGAGCCTACATCGTCTGATCCGCCGATCGTTTGAATTTAGTAAAGCTTTTTGAATTTGTATATATAAAAAAAAAACAGCTCTAATTAAAAACAAGGATCGATATTAATTAACAGCTATTTTTAATTAAATTATTAATTAGATAATAAGTAATTAATTAACTTACATAATTTACCTTTTTCTTTTATGCCAATAATATTTATATTTCATTTATTTTTGTTATGCATGAATATCTCAAATTCATCATGATCAATTGCTAAAGCAAAAGACATCGAAAATCACAAATTGCTCAAATTGCAGATCTGGCAATTGGTCACATGCGAATGTGACCGTATATATTTTCTTGCGCCTCCATGCCGGGCAGTTGTGCATGTTAAAAGGTCTTGTTTGCCTTCTCCCTCCCTGCGCCCTCTCTGGAACATACGTATATACGTATTTGTATTCATGGCTTCCAATATCGATCATTATCTCGTTCTCCTCCTTCTCTTCACCTTCACGGCGATAGCCATGCATAGCACCAAGCAGCTCATTGCAACCCTTTAGCCAGGGGACTGACATCCTTAATGTGCATTTTGGATTACGAGGATTTGCGGAAGTTATCTGCAGATTCGCCATGAATCGGTACATCAGCTCAAATCAATGGCCGTATCCGGTGATCACTGGGCTCGAACTTGAAGAAGTGACTAAGGGGGCGTTTGGTTCGATGTTATCTTGGTGTTATATTATGTAATGTAGATGTCATGACATCTAGATTACATCTTTTGACTAATAATTTTATAATCTTATAGAAGATTTTTTATAGATCGATGTCATTAAACCAAATAATTACTTTCTCTAGATAACATAACATAACATCAAGATAACATTGAACCAAACGCCCTCTAAAGCTTTTCTAAGGGAGTCTCTACATTTACGCGAATATGATCTCGCATTTTTTCCCATGCGACTCTACGTGATCATCCGCAGGGTCCGCCATCTCGTGTCTACATGATCCTGCGCCTTACCGTACCATTATCTATTAGTTTGGGCAATATGGTACTCCAGCTTGGTACGATCAGTGATGCGTGCATGGCTTTTTTTCACCGGTGCATGAGAACTGAACTCTTAATTAATATTAATCATGCATCGCCAAAAATATTTAATCTGTATGATTGTGCTATCTTTAATTACCAAGTTGGGTGCAGTAATATCGTAGTTATGTTCTAGTTTTCTTTCTTTCCTTTTTTTTTAATGTAATATTATGTTCTAGTTTTTGGTCCGTCTATCAATTTCCTTCTATATCTCCTGTATTCGTGAGATTAATGAAAGCTAAGTCATACTTAACTTAATAGAAATAGAATTAATTAAACACATGAAAGTTTCTTTGTAATCATGAACTAAAAAGTAGTTTTATGTTTTTTTTTCTGAACTTTTGCTATATCTTGTTGTTTGCCATATATTCACGATTATTGTTAGTATATATCTTTGGCATCGAAAGGAAGAAGAGTTTGACCTCGAGCTATATAAATAAATAGCGTGATTCTAAAAAATAGATCAGACACACTTTAGATCTAATTGTGGCTCATGGATTAATGGTTGGATAAACACATTAATATCACATCACGATCACCCTCATGATACTCACTCGAAATATAGTCATTGAAAGAATGAAAGATAATTATTTTATTACTATCTAAAGTGACAAGTCATCATAATTAGGAAATAAAACAACGAGTCATAAAACTATCACTATCCAGACCTAATAGAACATTGCTTGAATCGGATGCAAATTTTGGATATCGTCCATCAAATGCCATCCATGCTTTAATTTGCCATCTAGTACTAAATGCACTTTTATGGCCTAGCTTTTAGTCAATTTTTTTTTCCTTTAAATTATTTTTATGGTTTACTTTCCATTAGGAATTAAGAATCACATTTTGGCAGCAATCCTCTGTAACTTTTATTACCCCAAAATAATATGCAATCATTATTGGGACACATGAATTTTTTTATGTTCAAGATTAAATGCTTTTACAACCTTCTTAACTTGATACATATTCTAAAGGAGTGCATAACCTTCAAAAATATGTTAAAAGAACTTCAATTAGTAGTTCCAATAATATATGATCAAATACAAAAGAAATATTGAAAATTTTGAAAATAATTTACACAGAATATAATTTTATCTCTGCATTATACAGTATCAATTTATCAAAAAAACATGTGCAATACTATCCTATATTAATTTATTGAAAAATGTGTGATGATCTTCGGCAATTCTTTCACTATGGTGCTCATACCGGATTGTCCTCCCAATCCACGAATGACATCATCTATTTGACCAACTTGGGCGGCATTGACAAAAATAGGTGTAAACAAATATTTACACAAATTATACCTTTTAATTTCATTTGACTCACGTTGCAGATTAAGCATATTGATTAATTCTTGCATCACTTAAACACTACATTCTTCATTGTATTTATTTGGTAGTAAAATGTGATTTTCCCCAAAACCATTTCACATCCATGCATGAAACAATCATTTTATTATTAATAAAGTGATCCTTTATTTCTTCATATGATCTAATGTATTTATATATTAATGTATGAAGTACTACAAGTGCAAAATTAAATTTAAAATTGTTGACTTCAAAATGCAAACACAAGAAAACTATTAACCTATTAATATTGTACTTTTACAGTAATTTTGAACTACTGTATATAAAAGAGTAGTTTTATACAATGGTTCAAGAAAACTACTATATAAGGTGACCTTATACAACATTTGTGAAAGAAGAATCGCTGTATAAGAAATTCTTTTTAAAGAAATTTTCTTTTCATGTTTCAAAAATTTGCAATGAAGTCTATATATCAAATAATATTTCTAAAATGGATATAGATAAAAATGTACATTCGCTAAATTATATAATTTTGGCTGTATATTTTACCATGCATGTTTGAAAGATCGATGTGTGCTTTCTTTATATCCACTCTTTTCACCATGTTGTTCTAGATATATCAAAAAATGATGTAAACTATCTAATTAATAAGAAAGAGAGAAATTTTGCAAGATTATTTAAATTTTCTTTTTGCAAAGCTTTTACAAGAACACTTGTATACATATCAAGTAAAAATTAATGTTCTCTGTCATCACTATTACGGACCTTCACCGGACAGCCAGAGGACACCCTCCCGACAAGACCATGGCCCAGATTGTTGAGCTTTTTTGTGCCTTTAAGGCATATAGGATATCTCATGTTTATAGAGCCGCTAATAGAGCTTCTTTTTTCTTGTTTCGATGACAAAGAGTGGCGTAGGGGCATGTCCCTCTCATTCGATTTTTGTGCGATCCTCAACGAGGATCAAACCTTTTGTACCTGATGTATCTTTTTACTGTTATAGTATTATAGGCTACGGCCGAATTTCAAAAAAAAAATCAATGTTCTCTTTCAAAAAAAAAATCAATATATCTATCATATATATGTTATAAGCTTATTGTATAAAATTTATATATTTTGATATTGTCTGGCAATATTATTACACGGATCAAGATCAAGGACGTGACCACTATATACTTATGTAAGAGAAAACAAAAAATTAATTACATATAATTACATAGCTGAGAAAAATTTATTAATTGAAGAATAACATTAACACATTTATTATTATATAAGTTATGATTTACATACTCATACACATATATTATATACCTTGAAAATGTGAGAGATTAAATGATAACTACATGCGATACATACTCCTATACAAAATATATATAATCTATTTAACTTTTTCAAACTTATATAATGGCATAATATAATGATATATAAATATACTAGTTGTAATATAAAAAATGAAATGATAATAAAATAAAATTTTACCAAAATTATTACATATATCTGTTGGAATACTAATAATTCTCGAATGAATAATGTATATAATGAAGTACAAAATATCCACAATATTGAATATTGCCATTCTGGCTTAAACACTTAAACAAAAGCAAAAATAAATTTTTCTTTAAGTATAAATTTTTTACTTTTATATTGAGATTTCTCTTAAATAAGTAGAAAAGA
This sequence comes from Apostasia ramifera, assembly GCA_019297695.1. Lineage (NCBI taxonomy): Eukaryota > Viridiplantae > Streptophyta > Magnoliopsida > Asparagales > Orchidaceae > Apostasia > Apostasia ramifera. Next base: position 14,069 of record JAEMOT010000595.1, read on the forward strand.
TTTTGCTGAAGTGAACCTAGATGATATTAGAAAATTTTAGTATTGATGTTAAATATTTAGTAATATTAATATGAAATATGAGTGATCATCTACTCTTCAAAGTTTTTAGTCATTAATTTATCAAAGAAGAAGAAGAAAAAAAATAGAAAATAATTTCTATTATCACTTGACAAAGAACGCTATGAGTACTCTTTTGTGAGCCGCGATCTAAAGATACCCAAATTAAATCTTTTTAACTGGTTGCTAAGTTTGTTCCAATTATATACCCTATGTGAAATTACATAAAATGCATGTCTATCTCTAGTTAGTTTAAAATCTTAGTAAAACTTTTGCAGTTACTATTATGAGTTTGTAGTTAAAATCTCAATATTTTTTGACCTCAGTACGTGATTAAGTCTTGTTCATCAAATGAGGTTTTGTCGATTAAAAAGAGAAAAAGGGTTCTCGATTCTATTTTTGAATTTTAGTTTTTTTTTTTAAAGATTATTTTTGAGTTTTAGTTGAGTCAACCTAAAATTTTATTTTATTTTTGATAGAATCCAGGTTATTTGTTCATGTATACATATTCCTTACCCTACTCAAACGGCTTTCTGAATTTAAATAACGATACTAAAACAATTAGAATATTACAACTAATTTAACTAATTCTTAATTGGGTAATATGTTATTAATTTACCTAATTCCATTTACTTTATTTTTATATAAAATAACATTTATATTTAATTTTTTGATTAGCCTGATTGTGAATATAGCCAGGAATCAACTGTAACAGTAAAGTGGAAAGTGACAAACTGCAGAGATTCAAATTTATTTTTTTTTGGATAAAAGATCTGAAAATCATGGCAACTAATTAAATAGTCCAAAAAAAAAAAAAGTTGCAAATTTGAAACTTTAATCGAACTTGACTAAAGACCACAGACTTAAGATTGTGGCCAGACAGCTATCTCCTCATGTTACTATTGTGCCCCACCTTAGTGTTAACATGACGGGCGCTGATTAATTGGCCGAATATTCGGGATGCCGAATGCAAAAGTACTCCTGCTAGAGGTAGAGTGACACCCAATCGGACAAAGTTGTCTTTATGTAGTTCGCCTAATTATGATTTTTTTTTCGTATACTAATTATGAAATTTTGATAAACTATAAGCGTATCTGTACAAAATGTGCAAAACCAGTAAAATGCTGCACATAAAAAAACTGATCAATAGGATGTTGATAGCTGACAAACAGCAACTTGAATGGGTAGAGAGGTCTAATGGGTCAATATTCTAAGCCTCTGTTTGGTAGCAAGCTAACAAATATAATTTATTTTAATCATATTCTAAATGTTAAATTATTTTAAAAATTATTTTATATCTCATCTTACACAAATTTTAATATTAAAAAATACTTTATTTCACATCCAACATAATTTTTAATATAATTAACCTACTTTATTTCACATTATACATATTTTTTAAAAACTTTTCACAATAATTTTTAATTTTTTTTTTCCTCCAACTAAACAGAGCTAGAATATACTTGTGTTTTAGGTAGTGATATGTATGTGATTTGCATGTGATTACTTAAATTTATTATAAGTTGTGCAAAGATTCAATTTAAAAGACATAAATTCATAGATAAGTGATCAATGAGATATTTATGCAAATTGCTACTCCCACCCCCCCTGACAGCACCCCCCCGGGCCCCACC
>JAEMOT010000595.1:16235-60047 GCA_019297695.1 Apostasia ramifera
AAATATATAAAATAAATTAAAAAGGGAGAGCAAAATTATACTTTTAGAGAGGGAGGGGGTGGGGCCCGAGGGGGTGCTTGTCAGGTGGGGGGTGGCATTAGCAGCTCCCGATATTTATTCCTCATGTTGTTTCACAAAGCCAGCAAAATATCATGAAAATCACTTTAAGTAGTTTATGAAGAAATAATTGCATATTCATTTTTCATTTACTTAATTACAAATCTAAATATATGCGTAAGTGTATATTGATTAAAAAAATAATTTTGGTTTAGAACGTGAAATAAAGTTGATATTTTTATTAAATTTTATTGAGTACATGTGAAATAAAATAATATTTTTTTATATTAGAAAAAGTGTAGAATGATTAGAAGAAATTTATTTATTATTATTATTTTTTAAATTAGTGCTATTTTGATTCTCGTGCCAAACAGGGCCTTTGACTCATCAAAGCTTCATAATCTAAAATCTTTATCTTCTCATATTATTTACCATGTATAAAAAATATTGATAAATTTGTTATAATGAGCTCTTTTGAGAATCATCCACTTCTATTGCTTCGTAATGCTATTCTGTTATCGTGTTTTGACACATATATGATATAATATATTCTTCATTTTTTAAGCATTTCCTAAATTCTTTGAAATAAATTCAAACCATTGCCAGTAAAGAGATTCTTAATAGATCCACCAATTTATTTCTTAACAAGTATATTCCACTAATTAAAGGACTTGAAATTATTTGAATTTTTCTTTACAAAATAGAGCCAACCTTCCTTGGATAATAAGAATGAAAGTCGCCTATAACTAGCTCTCTTTTTTATGGTACGGTAAATGATCCTAACCACAAATTAAAATAGATATATAGCCAAGCTATTTTTTTTTTGTCGTGTTTGCTGTATAGTCGAAAGCTTACTCTTCAATGTTGGACAAAAAGGACTCCACAATTACCGCTCTTCACTCATATGATCAAGACGAAGATGTCAAACTGCAGTTACATGCATCTTTAAAAGACAATGAACTCTTTACTATTGTTGCTCCTATTTGAAAGTGTATAAACACAACCATTTTATCAAAGTTGTTCATTCATCATAGTTATATAATAACACCCCAAATTACTGATTAACATTTTCACTAATGTATTAAAAATATCTTGTGTACATAATATTTATGAATATAAAATTTCACTTAAGTTGAAGAGCATATCTTAACACCATCAGGATTTGCACATTGGCATGAAAATTTTAATTATTATACTTCTAATTCCCATAACTCCAGAAGGCACATAATTACCTATTAATACCAATCTAAAAAAGATTAGCTCATAAGTTGTTATTTTCTATGAAGTGAGATATATGGAAAGATTAAGTTGAATATATAAAAAAATATAGTCTAAAATAGATCTTTCACCTCTTCTAACACAAAATGTGTTGTTGTCACTGTCAATTGATTTGAATAAAATAAACGTTTTGATTACTTGCTACCGATTTTCGATTGCTCTTTATTTTTTAAAGTATAACAATTGAAAATAACATAGCTCTTTCTTTGCAATAACGATAATACAGGTCTGGTGCTTTAGTGATTGAATTTGATGCTTGTGGCTGAAGAGGGTGAGAGTGATTGCTGGGTGATGTTCCAAGAGAAGAACATCATTGGAACAAAGTGCGACTTCTCGTAAGTTTTTAGATCGATAAATAGTAGTAAAAGGGGTATATGAATGAGTAGTCTCACATTAAAATAGGTAGAAAATTCAGAATTGTTTAAGTAGATAATATGAATCTCTGCAGTTATGTCTTTTTGGGGTAATATTGTGGTTAAGTTTACTTGAGATAGAGCAGTACTGTCACAGAAAATATTTAAATTAATCAATTCTCTATTATATTGAACTTTCACTCTTCATGTTGGCATTTGAGTCCAAAATTGTTATTCATTATATAATGCTTAAATGTTCTTGTATTATTTTTTGAAAATTTAATAATTGGAATTGTGAAATATAAAATTGTGTATATATAATAAACCGGCAGAAGGCACCTCCCGCCTTGCCCTAATTCTTTAGCTGTGGCTTGCTTCGGAGACGGCTCGGGCGGTGCGCTTCTTCTTTCTTCTACTGATTCCCTCGCTCCTTTTGCGTCTTTCGCTGATTCCCGTACAGCGAAGCGGGAGGTGTCTTCTGCCGGTTCTCGCACATCAAGGAGGCAGGGCTTCCATCTATAGGATCTCGCATTGCTCAGAAGCTTCCACTCCCTCTAGCACACAACGCAGAGCTTTGATACTTGGAAGCCTTCTGCGGCTCAACCTAGGTGTGTCTCGCACAGAAAGAGGTATGTGGTTCATCCCCCTGCTTGATTTTGATTATCCCCTTCTTTCTACCTATTTGCTTCCCCTCTTGGCCTCTTCTTATGTTCTGCTTTTCTCGCACATCTTTCCCCTTCTTGTGGTTCTTGCACTTGACTCTCTCCTTCACATTGTGATTCTCCACCTACTGCTAGCTGCTACGATGATATGATCTTTTATTTTCATGCTGCAGCGCTACTGTAAATCGTCTTCTACTTGTTAACTGTTAATAATAATGCTTATAATTTTTTTTAATACTCTTTACTGCATCTGCAAACTACTTATTCTGATATGCATGAACTAGTAAGACATTTAATCAGTAGTTCTACTCTTTATTTTATAAAATGCTATACGTCTAGATTTTTTTTTAATGTGTTTATTGTAGTTAATGATGATGTTCTTAGGTAAATTTTAAAATGTCCCATTATTGAAGAATCACTTGTTAATGATGCTACATCTTATTATTTTCCGCTATGGAAATATGTGGCAAAGCTTGATAGCCTTGGACCACCCATGCCAATAAGTTATTTAAATGCAACTTTTTTAACATCTACATGAGGGGCACATATCCTAGAGTAAGAGCTCAGTTTTTAAAAATATGAGGATATGGAATTCGAGGATGTCCTAAAGCCAAACCCCAAGAACTAATAGAAATGTAGAAGTTGGATGAAGAAGCAGGAAAAGCAAAGGGAAATGCTCGAGCAAGAAAAGTGCCTCTTCCATCTGCAGTATACACGGGAGCTACAATTATTCTAGGTATCATCTAGTGGATCAAATACACGATTACAAATGTTTGAGCCTAGAAAGAGAAAAGCAAAAGGGGGATTGGCTATTGAGAAAGCATTTAACATACACGCATTTGCCTTTGTTATTTCCTATTTTTGGTGTATTGCTCAATTAAGGAGGCTATAAGGTAAACTTGAAATAATATTTGCAGATGGCTTTTCATGATTCCTCTTCGCTCTTAGTCGAAATATTATTGATTGAACCACCACTTAGAAGTTAGAAATGTGTTTTGAGAGCCACTAAGTTCTTATTTGGATCAAGCCTATTTTGAGGCTAAATTTTATTTTATTAATATTTTAAATTTATCACAAATTTCAGTAATTTTATTTTACATCCAACACAAATTTTAATTTTAAAAATTAACTTTATTTGATATCCAATACAAATTTTAACATTAAAATTAATTTTATTTCACATCTTACACACCTAATATTAGTATCAAATCTGTAAAATAAAATATTTTCTCTTTTTTTGCTCAAAAATAACTCCCAACCAAATGAGGCCTAAGATCAACTTTATATCACATCTTACACATCTTCTAATATTAAAATAATTTTATTTTTTATCAAATTTATAGTTGAAGTTCATCAAATTTATAAACTAATATATTTTGCCTTTTTTATTCAGAGATATCTCTCCAACCAAACGAGCCTTAAAAGTGAAAAAGGCTATGTTTAGTGCATCGATAGGAAGAGAGGAGAGAGATTAAATTTTAAATTTTTTAAAAAAGTGGTTATATAGGAGTATAAATTAATATTATGCTTCATAGAAGTCCCTCTTTAGACTTGCGTAGCCCACCCACACTCTCTTCCTCAGTTAAGGGTTACGGCGGAACTGCGCGCGTCTTCGCCTTCATCGTCGCCTGTGAACAGCAGCATCGAATCATTCCCTTCGATGTCCTCCATCCTTCTTACTGGGTTTCCATCGAATCTCCTCCATCTGAAGTCCAAACATGACAATGTAAGGGATATTGGGAAACTCTTGTGCTTATAAATTATTATTTTAATTTCTTGTGAGATATTCTTACATTATTTTACCTACATGGTTGAATGAGATTTTGTCTTTCTTTAGATCATTTTTTATGTCTGGGTTCTTGAATGTTGTCTGATTTGTTCCTTTTTCTCCTTAGCATCTTGAAATTATGTCTGGGTTCTTCTTCAGCTGTTTTGATAAGCAAAAAATAATCAATTTTCAAATACCTCTTGTTCATAATGCAAAACCTGACTAAGTTCAATAACTTAATGTGCATTCACCTTTTAGAACTTTATTGTTCGTGAAGCTTCTATTGCTCAAGTAGGTCATGTTTTTTCATTAAAATATGATTTGTGTTACATGATGCTTCGATAGATTTTAGGTTTTAATTAGAAACCAGTTTGTGGTCTTTTATATTGTACATTGTTGCGTTACAATTGTAGTGCAGTACGTGGTATTTGTTTTCCAACTTATACATCTTGATGGCTTTCCTATGAGTTGGCCTTCATTTGATTCACCAAACCGTGTTGTTCTTGGAGTTAGCCTTGATTCTTCATTACCCTTTTTTTCATCGGAGTTTATCCGATGTATCACCTTAGTATCCTCTAGCTGTGTTTTAACTTGAAGCCTTGATAATGATCTCTTTATTAGCTAAAGGAAAACTTGTTCTTTAAGTGGCCTAAGCGACCAGCACCACTGTTGCATCAACAGTTTAGGACTGCTATTCTCTTCAGTCTTGTTCAATAAATGATTGCTACTATCACATTAACAAATTGTCTAAACAAATCATCACAGTCATTTTGGTTGTAACGATGCTCTCTCCATAACAATCAATAGTACTTAAAACAAAATCGTCATATTGGTTGCTCTTGTTGCCTAACAACTTGAACATATCAGGAGAGCACAAGGTTAGTCTCTTGGCGATTCCTTGGGGTGGAAATATGGGTTGCGGGTCAGGTTTGACTAGAACTTGAATAGCTCATACTTGTTTCTACAGTTTCTCTTCTGTGTTTATCCTCAAAGTTCTTAGTTGAGAATCTTGAAGTTTTTCGATGATGGTGTTTCAGTTTGTAGGACCTTTGACGAAGGTTTGTGCTTTCTTCAATTTTAGCATGCTTCCTTAGCTTTGGTATTGTAATTGTCTCTTTGCACATTTAGTTTTTGGATTCTCCTTTATTCTTTAGATGCGTCTTGATGATTGTTTAAAACTTGTAGCTTACTTATTTTCATGCGTGTTATCAACATTTTACTTTTCTAGCACAAGAATTGAGTATTCTTATGGATATTAGTTTTTTTGAGATGTGAATTTCTATCACCTTAAGGATATTTGTTTATCTGGGTTAATTGTAAACCTTATAGGTCACATCATACATAAATTTTAATATTAAATTAGCCACATTTTAAATTCTATGCGAACTCTAACATTAAAATCAACTTTATTTTATATCCTACGTAAATTTTGGAATTAAAAAATTAAATTTATTTCACATCTTACACATTCTAAATGTAATTTGTTTTTAAATCTTTCTCAAATTTGAAAATAAGTCATCACATCAAAAGTTATCTTTAACTCCAATTAAAAATAACCTGACAAACAAAGAGTTGTGTTATGACTTCTTTCCATATAGTCCTATTGCTTTGGTTTCTTCATTGGTGTCACATCATGATTTGTGGGCTCTTCTTTTTCATGTTATCTGGTATGCTTGTCGAGTCTATTTACCTCTTATGATATATTTGCTGCCTTTGGATTCCAAGTTTGTATGAGTACTTGTGTATTTTACGGCTGAAATTTTGTAATAAGTTTCATGGGAATGTTCTTTTGTGGTATTGAGCAAAAATGGGTTTCCATTTTACTTGAACTGTTGAGAAAACACATCTGCAACTGCTATCTGGAACTCCCATGAACTTGTTAGGATAAATGAGAGATGCACCCGAGAATTTCTTTAAGCCTTGTTTCATGTGGCTTAAGATCTTAAGCACCCATAAGCCACTCAAGGGAGAGGGAGTCTGATTTGGGCTTAGTGGCTTGATAATGTCGGTCTCAAAGCTTGCTTAGCCTAATCCAACTTGCCTTGTGTGGTTGGAGGTTTTTCTTTTGTTAGGGAGAAATTATTTTAGTAGTTGTGTATGAATTGAAATAGGATATTTTAATATTGAGATTGGTGAATGATGTGAAATAATTTTTTATTTTAATGTGTAGGATGCAAAATGAAGTTGATTTTTTATGTTGGGATTTGTATTAGATGTGAAATAAAATTTATTTTTAAAATTAGTGTTTGTGCTAGTTGTAAAATAAATATAAAAAAATGAAAACATGATTTCAGAGCTACTGCCATACAAGGGCTTGGAGCCTTTTTTTTTTTTCATATTATTTATTAATTAATTTACTAGATAAGAGCACTAAAACTGGTTATTATTATAAAATGACATTTTAAAGAACCAATATAATTTTTCTTAATCGTTAATAAATTGTACATGATCCCCGATCTCTTCCATCTTTCTTACATCTCACATTACTGCAAATCTTATTGCCTCTCAATTTCCAGAAAGTGGCAAGCTTGTAAGTCTTTCACTGAACAGTCTCTTAGGCTGCTTAATTTTCTATGCGATCTTGTAAGTCTTTCACTGAACAATCTTTTAGGCTTGTTAACTCATCCTTTTCTTAGACCCTATTACTTTCTACACTTCTCTTTGAACTGCTGTTTATTTTCTTGTCTTGGCTTTGTTGAGTAATGCTTTGAGATTTTGTAATTCCAGGAATAGTATTTGCTGCAAAGTTTTATTGCATGTTGTGTTTTTTGTTCTTTGTTTATTTGGGTTAACTCTGTTTTTTTACTCTTAACTTCAGTTCAATGGAGCATGGATCATTAACTGAGTTGAGCTCTTCAACATTTTCTCTAGCGGATGAGGACCACACCTTAGCAAACGCTGTGAGATTTGTTTTGAATAAGGAGTAAGTATTTTTGGTCTAAGATTTCTTTTTTCTATTATTCCATTTTTCGTTCTTATCACCAGTACCTTAGTTAAGATAAATAACTCCTTTTTTCAAACTATGTTCCTAGCACTATAATGGGATTACTTTAAGAAAATGGGTGTAATTTACTAGTTATAAAATGTGCCATATACTCTAGCAACTTTTTGAATCATCCATTGTATAGCATGTCTTGTTTTGCGTGGAAATTGTAATGTTTCATTCCAATGTGTTGCTAAGGTGGAGATTCTGATAAACAGAGAGCTGATAGTTTGTTGTTTTTTGGTGTCAATGTATGTACATTTAGCAACTAGAATGAACATATACGTATAAATCAATATGAACTTTTAGCGGTATCTTCTTCAAGAAATTGTACCCCGTATCCTGTCACCAATGTATTCACTTCATGGAGACTAAATTTTGGTTAGGACACTGATGGATCCTAGTAGCATTGTCTTTGAGAAATGTTTCTCCTTTGAACTCATGAATCACATTTATACTACTATCTGTTAGCCTCATATAGTAATTTGGATGATGAAATTGGATTAAACTGGATAGTTGTAAAATTATATACCCCTGTGATGAAGTTGGCAAAGATTTTAGAGTGTGGAGGAGAGGGGAGGAAGAGGATCTAATATGGAGGAGTCTAATGTTGGTTTATTGTGGAACCTTGAACAAACAATGTCTTTATGGTCTTTTGTTGCATTTAAGTTGCATGTGCTCTGGTTATTTGTAAGGTTCATGTTAATACTTAGAATGTGTTTTCTTAATATATGTATATTTTAGATATGTTCAAGATTCATGTTAACATTAGTATCTTTGGATCCTGGGAATGATAAAGGGTAGCAGGGATTCTTTTAGAGAAATTCGTTTTGAATAAACAAGAGGAAGAAAGAAGTGGTAGTAAACAAAAATGGACTAGCTCTCTTTGTGTTTGTTTTGCAAAGAGACCAATTTGGTATGGCCATGAAAATTGTGGGCTTGCCTTGAGATGTGTGTTTGATAAAAAATAAAGTTAGTTAATTATGTCAAAAATTTATAAGATGTGAAATAAAATTGATTGATATATTGAAAATGATGTAGGATGTGAAATAAAATAAAATTTTTATATTAAAAATTGTATAAGATGCAATAAAAGTTAATTTAATATTATTTTTTATTTTGATAATAAATGAACTATTTTGATCTTTAATTTGACTAAAATAGTATAGAGAACAAACAGGCCCGTTAACTCAATTCTTGATATGAACTTATCTTCAAGTCACCTTTCTTTGTAGGATCTTATATCTTGCAATGAAGTAAGAATTATGATTAATTTGTGCTCAGCTACATAAATGTTGGCGGGTGCATTGATTGCGTCGGTTTATAATGGATTAGTAGAATCTTATGTACTAAGGTCTTGTTTGGTTAGAAAATATTTTGGAGTGTTTGAAAATTTTTTAAAATAGAAAGAGATTTAAATAAATTTTAATGTCATTAGTAAAGGCATTGATTTGAGATGCCTTGTCAATCATATAGTTCAGAAGTCGGTGTGGTTGAAATGCATTGCCTTATTAAATGCTGTCTAGTCAATCTGGTTATACAGTGAAGATAACTTTCCTTTTTGTTTATAATTATTGTTTTGTTATACTTATTTTTCACCTCATACTCTGTTTATGTGCAGCCCGAGGGTTGAATTTTGTGGGTACAGTATCCCTCATCCCTCGGAAAATAAGGTTAACATAAGAGTTCAAACTACAGGTGTGAACCTCTTTTCATCATTTCCTTTTGTCATGCAAAGTTCTCTATGAGAAACTTGTTCTTCCATGGCTGTTGCTAATTGCTAAACTTGTCTTTAGTGTTGGCTGATTGTGTCTCAACCTAAAAATTTTGAACTCATCTCTGTAAAGAGTTTTCGGGACATCTTACCATGTATAGCATTTATAATTGCCTTTGGTTTGTGCTGATAGCCTGACAAATATATATCCATAGGTATTAGTTTATGAACTTCAAAAACTTAATATTGGAACTGGTATCGAACATCACCCTTATAATAGTATAGGCTCCATTTGCAATGACATTTTAGGTATTTGCTCATAGTCTTAAGTGAAGTTGGAGCCATTTCATTGGATGTAAAAATGAGGTATGCTTGTCTTGAATTTGTAGCTTCAACAATTGATGATCAAAGTTAACTATTAATGAATCAAATTCAATGAAACAAGAGCTGGTGTCATAGAGAAGAGGCTTGGAGAGTGTTTACTATTCAAGAAATTATTCAATGTTGTTGAAATAATTCAATTGGGGGTTGTTTGGTTTTTTTACTTCATATTTGCTTTTCTTCCCAAGGAAACATATTAGATGAATACATGTTTTTCTAAATTGTATCAAAATTAAATATTGACAAATGAAAATGTAAAATAATCTTCCATTAGTTGTTTCTTTATAGTTATTTTTCATATTTCTTCTTATTTCAATGCAAATCAAAATGACACATTAATTAGTCCTTCCAATAGAGGGGTTAAAGGATTTGAATTATCTTACCTGATTGCATTTTTAATTATTGATTTTTGAAAAAATGTGTAAGCTCCTTTGATTTTTTTAAGCACCATAAATTAGCGCATGGGCATTTTCATTGTGTTTAGAAGAATTTTGAGTTTCTATGATGGATGGGATTTCTTTTTGAGAAATATGTTCAATGAGATTTCAAGAGTGCATATATAATTATTTTTTTTGCAGTGTGTTCTAAGCCTTTAAATTAACTTACTAAAACAGTACAAAAATCCACCCTACTATATGACTGTGGTACATAAGATTTCTAAGGAAAGCATTACCTCACTCGAGCAAAAAGACAGCTCAACATACAAAAGGATAGGAGATCAAGTCTCATAGCAATTGTAGATCCAATTGGTAGAAACATTTTTTGGTTTCACTTCTCCAGCTACTTCGGGAGTGGGGATTCCAAAGAATCAAAGGGGGACGTGTCCTGGTAGGGAATGGGAGATCCCAGTGGCCGACCTATAGCTCAAGAGGGGAGCAGCCAATACTATGTTTCTAGCAAGTTTCCTCCCAATGGCTATCGACAAAAAGATGAAAATAATATGATGATGTGATTTGACACCCAAAAATGAAGCAACTTGCTTGGTTCAAAATCCATGCCAAACATGGGCTACATGGACCTCATCTTGGTGCTTTTGAGAGCATTTAGCATTGGTTTAATCTTCATTATACTATTGTTTTAATCGCTAGAGGATGAGGGAGGGGAAGACTTTTAGGGGAAGGTTCCCTGATTCCCTCGACTCAAATCCAGTTTCATCATGACGTCTTTTAGATCGTCTGTGGGCATCATTCTCAAAAATTTCAGAATCTGACTGCTGTAGGTTCTTAATTTCTTTTGCAGAAACGTGGCCTTTTCCCTTCGTGCTTGTAGTTTTGCTGATTGATTTTGTTCCAGTTTTGGGTTTTGATGATACCACTAGGGCTAGATTTTGAATGTCTCAACAATATGTCAACAGTTCAGGAATTCTCATCCATAGAGTGGTAGTGCTCACCATAGATGATGTAGAGAACCCTGGAGTCCACCTGTCCAGTCCTTGGAATTCTCCCGCCACAATCCAAGGTCCATCCCGTAAAATCAAATCTCGATCCTCCTCCCTGCTTAATTAGCAAATGAAGTAATCTTTCCCCACCATCCAACAACTTGAAGCCATAAAATGGCTTTAATGCTTATGCAATTCTACAGAGAAAGTGGCACGACAGTCATCTCCCAAATTGTCTCCCTACTAAGGCATTCGCAAACCTAGACGCCATCTTAGAAATTGCGGCTTCATTAAGCAAGACCACTCCATCATTCAGGTGGGAGTTTGATGAGAGATCAATGTTGGAAATATCCACATGTTCTCTTTCCTTCCATATCTGGATTTGTTTATGCACAAGGGGTTGATTTGCACCATTTTTTTTGAAGTGGGCTGCATCCATATTTGCACTGGCATTCTATCGAACAACAGGTGTTCAGTGTACAGAATTTGGATTATCCCTTTCACATCTAGATTGATTGAAGAAACCACTCACGTATCATTCATATCTACATGAGTGACTATTTTGAGTAGAAACTTTGTTGCTGACAGCACTCAAAATAGCAATTGATAGCTTTTCATTACAGCAGGTCAGATGATTACCTTCAGCAGTATGGGCCACTTCTTTCTATTGATCAGCTTGCTGCTCCTTTAACTTTGATTGAAGGTTGCATCCGGAGGATGTAGCTTTTGTTTCATCCTAATGTTTTCATCTTCCTCTTTTTCCATGTCATTTCAAAGCTCCGTTAGAAGACGGCGACGAACACCGGCCGAGGAGCGCCAACAGCGACGAGAATTGATTTTAGATGAAATCACATATTTAATTGTTTAACAGTACAAATAGGCAGGAGAACTTTACTCAACTGAATTTAGATTTTTGGTTAAAAATGCGGAAAACAAGGTTTTTTAATGCTGCGTTTAAAAGATGGTTCTTTTTTGTATTATCCAAAAATTGCACCTACGCAAATATTGTTAAAGGATTTGAAAAGTTTCTCTCCTTTTCTGGTTAATATATATCGGAGGGCTTGTATGAGAAGCTCCTTTTATGTGTCAATCTTTGTTTCAGGGTGGGTCCATCCTCATTCATGCTGGTTTGGCTCATAACTTTACTCTTTCCCCTTCCTTCCCCTTTGTTTATTTGCTTTTGAAGATCCTCATCTTGTGTCGAAGCAAACTCTTCAAAGTTATGGTCATCCTTTCCTTTAGTTATCTGACAACAAGATTTTTTGCATTGTGATCAAATTTTCCTGCTCAAAAGATTTTCTTTTTTCATTATTCTCAACAAGAATGTATTAGCAAAACTACTTTTCCAATCTAATAGCAATGGCGCTACTTGTTACGAAAGTCACAAAGGCAATATATCGCCTTAACAAGCAAAGCTTATATGCATTACTGGTAGAAAGCAATGAGTTCCGATGGTGATTTGAGATGGATAAAATTCGATTGAGTCGAGCAACTATAAGGATGACCCTATGGCTTCTAATAACACTTATAAATTTACCGGAGCAGAGCCAAAGCTAGATAAATATTCGATGGGCTTTGTGATGTTGAAATTTTAACCTATTTGTAATTTAGCTAATTACATGTTTTTTATCAATTGGTGATCAAATTGTCAAGAAGAGTGAGCGCTTTAGATACCTTGGATCAATTATACAAAATAATGGCGAAATAGATAATGACGTTATTAGCAGGATTCAAGCAGGATGGGTAAAATGGAGAAATGCTTCTGGTGTGTTGTGCGATAGAAAAATCCCATCCAGAATTAAGGGTAAATTTTATAAACTGTAGTAAGACCAGCGATGATATATGGTGCAGAATGCTGGCCTGCAAAGAGGAAACATACAAATAAAATAAATGTTGCAGAAATGAGAATGTTATGGTGGATGTGTGGATATACACGAAAGGATAGAATGAGAAATGAGTATATCCGAAAAAAAGTTGGTGTTGCACCAATTGAGGATAAACTTAGAGAAAGTCGGCTTAGATGGTTTGGACATCTAAATCGTAGGCCGATTGAAGCTCCAGTTAGAAAAATTGAGTTATTAGATTTTGCCCATGTACAAAGAGGAAGAGGTAGACCAAATAAGACATGACAAGAAACTATAAGGAGTGATCTTAGTTACTTAGACTTAGATAAGAATTTGGTAACTGATAGGGCACAATGGAAACAAAGGATTCATGTAGCTGACCCCACCTAGTGGGATTAAGGCTTAGTTGTTGTTGTTGTTACATGTTTTTTTATCAAATTTTTGATATTATTATGGAGCAAGGTCAATTGCATGTTGTATGTCATGCATTGACAGAAGATTATATGGTAAATTATTAGGGAAGACATTAGTAAACTCAGTAATAGAGCCACCTTAAGTGGGTGTTTGGTAGTAGGACCTATTTGATTTCGTGGATGGTATTGACCTTATCACACTACCTTATAGTGATCTCTCTCTCAATCTTGCTGATATTAATCAGGCGATGCACCTTTTATCAGACCTTTTCAAAGCTATGTTTGTATGCTTAGGGATTTCTTAAGAGTATAGAGGAGGTGCTGAATATAATACGCTTATCCTTTAAACACAAGATTTCAAATGACCGAATAGAGTCAAATCTAGAACAACCAAGGCCATCCTAAAATCCCACTACTAACGTTCTCCAATAGCACATTGCAATAGATCTCATCTTGGTAAGTATTAAAGTAGGTACTGGACAATGATGCTTAGCTTTTATGGAAGTATCAATCCAAGCAACTCGGTAAGGACTCAGATGGTTAACGGGAATCAACACAATACGAGACACAATAGTTCTGGAAATTATGTGAATGCAATTCTCATTATTGATAAGAGTCTTGCTAATCTTAATAATGTGTGGAAGATCAAAGTCTTTAATCAATCCCGCTCTCTTTAAGTTGCGTCACAGTGTACCTAATTGTTCCTAGCTGGACGGAGTTAATAGGATGACCGACATACCCAATAACTTCTTCATTTGCATCAAACTCATCAACAATTAACAACATAAATCAGCTTCTCAGTTGCATTAGGTGGAGGGATATTGTCAAATACCTCTATCATGAGTGCTTTTGAAGAACACTTAACAATAATGTGATCGTAACCCTAACACCAAGAACGGCATAGTGGGCACGGTATTGGCAAGCAAGGATTCACCGACAATAGTCTTGCCTTTTTCCTCCTTAAAGAAAGGGGTGGTTGACCAGCAAGAACGGGAGTCCTAGTGGGTCTCACTCCCATAGGAGTATACTTCATTGGCGCAGAGCTATCCCACGCATTAACTATGGAAAGCAAGGCATTTTTAAAATTGCTCCTAGTCCTGAGTTGTATGATAGGCTTACTCAAGCGCGACAACTTGTTGCAAATGCAACTCACTGTATGTCCTCTCAAACCAACCCAAAACCTATATAAGGTTGTTTGTAGGGCTCTCAGTTTTGCTATGTTGCTTTATGTATTCATCAAATTTTGCATTGTACTCGATCAAAATGTGCATTCGTTGAGTCAAATGATGTCATTGATTGAGGAAACAATCATGATAAGTATTAAGAATGTATTTTTTTCTCATGATAAGTATTCTAGAGCATTCTTCCAAAGCTCTAGTTTCGCTTTAGCTCCCTTTTTAGTTTTCTCAACAAGGACAATATCATCTGCGAAGAGCATGCACCAAGGCACTTCATCTTGGATATGTCCAGTCATGACTTTCATAATCAAAGCAAAAAGATACGGACTTAAAGTCGAGCCTTGGTGTAATCCAACTGTAATAGGAAAATCCTTAGTCAACCCTCCTTGTGTTCGAACACAGGTAACAGCTCCTTCGTACATGTCTTTAATAACTTGAATATAAGCAGTGCAAATCTCTTTTTTTTTCTAAAACTCTCCAAAGTACTTCTCTTGAGACTTTATCATAAGCTTTTTTCAAATCAATAAAAACCAAATGTAGGTTTTCCTTTCTGTCCTTAAATTTCTCCATTAAACTTATTAATAAATGAATGACTTTTATAGTAGATCTACCTGGCATAAAATCAAACTGATTTTTTGATACCTTAGTATTATGGCGTAATCTTTGTTCGATCACCCTCTCTCAAAGGTTTAAAGTATGACTCATTAATTTAATTTCTCTATAATTGGCACAATTTTGTACATCATTTTTATTCTTATAAATAGGTACTAATATATTCTTTTTTCATTTATTTGGCATCCTTTTAGTCTTCAAAATCATATTAAACAATCTAGTGAGCCAAGAAATTCCTTCATCTCCTAAGTATTTTCAAACATCTATTGGGATGTTATCTGGTCCTACTACTTTTTTATGCTCCATATTCTTTAAAGCTTTCCGGATTTCAGCTTTACTAATACGTTAGATGTAAGAATAATTTTACTTTCTTTTAGGGTGCTGAATTCTGTAAGATCAATTGAATTTTCATAACTTTCATTGAAAAGTTATTGAAAGTTACTCATCCATCTATTTTTGATATCTTCTTCCATAAAAAGTACTTTTTAATCTTAATCTTTAATACATTTTACTTCAATTAAATCTTTAGTTTTTCTATCTCTTGCCTTGACAATCTTATATAATTGTCTTTCTCTGTCTTTAGTGTGTAGCTTCTTATATAAATCCGCAAGAGCCATATTTTTTGCATTGTTTACTGCTTTATTAGATTCATGTCGAGCCACTTTATATTTCTCTTACTTATCATTATTTTTATTTTTAAACCAATCTCTACAACAAATCTTTTTCTCCTTATTTTTTTTTTTACATTATCTTTCCACCATCAAGTATCTTTGTTATTTGGAATCATTCCTTTGGATTCTCCCAGCACATCCTTCGCCACCTTACGGATACAGTTAGCAACTGTCAACTACATAAGATCAGTTTTCCCGTTAATGTTCCATTGCCCAAGTTCTAGAACCTTCTTCTTAAATATACATTTGTTCTTATTTTTTAGATTTCACCATCGAGTCTGAGGATAGGATTTTGACTTATCATTTCTTTTTCAATATTTTATTTCGGAATCTAAAACTATTAATCGATGTTGGGTAGTCAAACATTCACTTGGAATGACTTTACAATCTTTACAATCCAAGCGATCTCGTTTCCTTATAAGAAAATAATCAATCTGAGTTTTTGAAGTTCCATTCTTGTACGTGATAACATGCTCCTCTCTCTTCATGAATAAAGTATTAGCAATTACAAGATCATATGTTGAAAAAAACTCTAAAATAATTTTACCCTCCTTATTTATCTCTCCAAAACTATATCTACTATGGATACTATTAAATTCCTCAGCAACACTTCCAACATATTCATTTAAATCTCCTCCAATATATAATCTTTCCTCTTGAGGTATCTCTTATATTAACTCTTCCAAATCATTCTAAAATTTTTCTTTTATGCTCGCATCCAAGCCTATTTGGGGAGCATACACACTTACAATGTTAATAATCATTCCATTGATTATAATTTTTAAAGTCATAATTCTATCATAATTTCTCTTAACTTTCACTACGTGATCCTTCAAGCTCTTATTCAGAATTATACCCACTTCATTCTTATTTTTATTCTTACCAGAGTACCAAAGTTTAAAACCTAAGCCATCAATTTCCTTAGCTTTCTCTCCAATCCATTTTGTTTCTTGTAGACACAAAATATTAATCTTTTTATGAATCATAATATCCACCAACTCCATTAGCTTGCCCGTCAGGTTGCCTATATTCCAAGTTCCTAATTTAATCCTACTGACTTGAGTTCTTGTATGATGGACTAGCTTCTTTACTTGCATCCGTCCATGATGTGAGGACCCTTGCTCACTTTTCACTACACCCGGGCGCCGATGCAGCAACCCTTGCCCATTTTTCACTATATTCAGGCAATACAGCTCGTCGCCTCCATGAAACGCCTTAGCTTAGCGCAATTTTCTAAAAGATTCATGTCATGATTGATTCGACAAGTTTTACGCTGGTTGTCGATTGCCTAACGCAACCTTCCGCGTTTCTCATCCGGGACTTGGGAGCCGGCAACAGCCCGTTCTTGTTGGAATCAAAAGAAAAAAAAAATTATCTGGTTACTTATCTGTGACCAAATGTTTGTGGCTAAAATGTCGAGTTTTTATGCATTTTGAGATCGGGACGTGTGAATATGGCATAAGAGTACACTTGTATCAATTCACTTCTTCTTTTCTTCATTTAAAAGCAGGTGATCCAGCAAAGGATGTGCTGAAGGATTCTCTCCATACTCTGATATTGATGTGCAAGCACGTTAGGTCTACATTTGACGAGGCTGTTACTGATTTCAAATTGCATCAGAATGAGCAAATGAGCATTGATTAACCCTCAACAGTCTCGCCTTCATAATTCACATATTTAATAATACATCGAGATATGAGCTCATATAACTCATTAGTATTATCAAAAAAAAAAAAAAACTAATTAGTAAATCTGCAGTGCTTCAAATGCAAAAAGTCTGCTACTTTTTATTTAAGTATTACTGGTGGTGAAAACTTGTTCGAACTACCAGCCATAGCAGTATTGATTCCATGAGTTGCCTTCATTTTGAAAATCTCGGTTGACTTTAAACTTGTTGGGTGCTTTGTTGCTACAAATTTGGTACGAAAAATAATTAATTGTGGCCGCTCGAGCGGGGGTGGTCTTCCAAAAGGCCACATGAGTCGGGGAGGGTAGTTCTTACAATGCGGGAGAAGTTGCTGACATCAGTAAAGTTTTTGTGTTAGTCATTTATTGAGAATGTATTGCAAGATTTTTATCATTTTACGTGAAATTGGTAAAAGTTTGGACTGCCGCAAATTGTCATAGGACTACTGGGGACCAATAGGAAGTTTTAAAATGCCTGGATTTTTTTGACATTATATTCTAAGCTTAAAAATTTAAGTGATTTACCTTTTAATTAATTCACATAAGCCAAATATGAAGAGAACATGGTGTGTTGTTGAGCTGGTTTAGTGTAATTATATTGGACTGTTTTAGATATATTTTAAATTATTTTTATAATAAATGAGAAAATTATTTTAATTTTATAATGAAAAATAAAATTATTTTATTATTTGAAGATTATATTGTTTTTTATTAAAATATATATTATGTCATTTATAAGATTTGAATTAGTATATGATGTGAAGTAAAGTTAATTTTTAATATAATTTTTAAAATTTTATTATTAATTATGATAAAATTTAAATATATTTATAAATTAATTTGAGAATCCTCCTTACGATTTGATGTTCATTTTGCCGGAGCCTCAAAAGTCAAATCCCTCCAGTTCTTCCTAAAAGATGAAATGAAATTTATTCATGGTTGAGATTTACTTGAATAAAATGTGTGTAGCCATTCAGTTTAATATTATTTTAGTGTTATATTATATTATATAAAAAATAATTATTTAATTTAATAATATTTATAAATAATTTTATAAAAATTATAAAATTATTATTTAAATATAATTTAATATAATATAAAAAATAATATTAAACTAAATACTTCTTAAATCCAAATTTAGCCTTTCTTCCCAAACCAAATAAAATTGATAGAAAATATCAAAATTCATCGAAGCAGATTGCAGGAAGCCTAAGGAAGAAAAGTAATCTATTGGCCCGTTTATTTGAGGTTAAAAATTAACTTGATTTAATTTTAATCTGATATATTACATCACACATAAAATTTAATGTTAAAAATTAATTTTATTTTATATTCTGTATATATTACTAAAATAATAATTAATTTATATCACATCTCTCGTGTATTTCAACATAATAACTAATTTTATATTACATCCTTCACATATTCTAACATAATAATTAACTTTATATCATATCTTTTACATATTTTAACATAATAATTAATTTTATTTCACATAATTTATAATTTTTAATAAAAAAAATATTTTTATTTAAATTTAATTTTAACCTTGTTAAATTTAATATTATAAATAAATAGATCTGATGACTTAAATATAATGTTGGATCATCTATATCTTTTCATCTGTCAAATCCCCAAAGGAAATTTGGCCATCCCTAGAGAATAAATGCAATACTAAATAATAATAATAATAATAAATTAAATTTTTATTCTAGGTATGATTGATTACATAAATTTTTTTATTTTATTATTTTTTATTAAATAATAATTTTTATTTAGCTTCAGATATATTATATATATGATCATTCTTTACTGTTTCTTGTGCCAGAAAAGATGACGTGCAGAAAAATTTATTATTATAAAATGCTTCAAATTTATAATACTAGATAATTTTTTTTTCATGGATTAAGCAATTTATTGAAATTTGCCATATTCAAATCTAAAAATGTAAAAATTGAAGTTTTGGAGTCATTGCAAGTGGGACTTATTGGAGCAAATTAAAATGATTAAGAAAAGAAAATCTTACATTTCGCTTAAAGCTTTTACAATAGATTAACTTCAAAAAGCATTTGAGAATTGAAAAAAATATTAGAAATTTTCAAGAAGGTATGGATTCTACTACTAGGGCCTGTTTGTTTGTGAGATTTAAATTTAACAAGTTAAAATTAAATTTAAATAAAGATATTTTTTATTAAAAATTGTGAATAATATGAAATAAAATTAGTTATTATATTAGATATGTGAGGGATGTGATATAAAGTTAGTTATTATATTAGAATATATGAGGAATGTGATATAAGTTAGTTATTATTTTAGTAATATGTGTAGGATATAAAATAAAGTTAATTTTTAATATTAAATTTTATGTATGATGTAATATGCCTGTTCAAAATAAAATCAAATTAATTTTAAACTATCAAATAAACAGGGGCCACGAGTTTAATGGGAAGCGAGGTGCTTCTCTACTTTATGAGTAGCAGCACGATGAATAACCTCCTTAGTGAAATATTTTTCGGAATAGCAATAACTTCAAATATTAATAGTGAGACACTCGTAACTTTCAAATGGATATCAACACTCTCAGATTAATTCTAAACTTAAACATTTGGAAGACGAACAAAATATATATTTGACATAAAAAAAAATTAATGGTACGTCACAACGACATCGTACCCTACAATAGCCTAAGATATCTACTAATGCATTGCGCACATTATGGTAAAAAAATATAACTAAGATATAGTACAATATACATGACATGATCATCTTAGTAACCAAAAGCTAGCTATGACATAAAAAAATAAAAATAATTTCCAACAAATATAACTATTAGTAGGCGATAATAGAAAACAAAGTATTTATAGATTACAAAGCATTTGTTTATCTCTTTTCATATAAACTGAAAGTTTTCAATGTAAAAAATCATATGATCATTTTTAAAAACATCCTCCATGTTATTTGACAGTTTACATATTTCAACCAAATAAATATATTTAGTTGGTTAATAAATTTATTTATTTATTTTTTTAATGCTCAGCTAATGTCACTGCTTAAAAAAACCCTTCCCCTAAGCTTAGAAAAGCTCATCTTTTAACTGATTTGATAAGAAGAAAAAAACTTGTGTCACAAATAATTATAACTAAAAATTTTATTTTATTTATAAAAATATTTAAAAATTATTTTATATTTAATTTAAATTTAATATTAAATAATCACTTTATATTATATTTTATATAATTTTTAATAACTTAATAAATTTTATTTCACATCAAATATATTTTTTTATATAATTAAATTATTTTATTATAATATTATTTTTTTAAAAATCATTATTTTTTTAACATTATTTATTTTTCCGTGCACCAAACTTGCTCAATATTTTTATCGCATAAAAATACTGTGATAGTACGGTACTCAAGTTTTTGGTTAAATCACGGTACAATAATAAAATTTTTTTGGGACATTTACATGATGGACACAGAAATTAAGCTAATTTACGAATTTCACCATAAATCTCAAAATATTACAAATATTACATCTAAAACAACTATTTTTTTCATTTTTTATTTCCTGTAGTAAATTCTATCAGAAGATTTAATCATAATTAAATCTCATAAAGATAGCATCGCTCGTGATGCCTCGCGTAAGAGGAAGATGTAAATAGCATAGTAATGCTCACGTGAATACATTGTCACCTCGCGAGAATATGCTGGCGCTTGCGTGAATATGCTACCGTCGGAATCAATGCAACTCTGCAGGTTGATGATTAAATAATGTGATCAATAGCTAAGATTTTGTTAAAATTTAACTATAGTTAAATTTTCTAAAAGAATTTACGGCAGAATGTAAAAAATGAAAAAGTAGTTGTAATATTTTGAGATTTATTATGAAATTTATAAATTATTTTAAATTTTTATGTTCATTAATTTTTTTTTAGGTATTATTATAAAAAAATGATATTAATATTTAAAAAAAAAAATTAATGGTGACGTACAAGCATCCTTGAAGCCCTCTTCTTCCTCGGTTATGTAGGTCAATGTCCCTCGGCTCCGATCGCTCGCTGGCGGCCGTCGTCGCTCAGTGGTCAAATGCCTAAGTTTTACGCTACTTGAAGGACAAGCAACAGCGAAGCCCTAAATCTCGGGCAATGTCATTCGACTCCGACCCCTCGCCGCCGTCCGTCCACCGGGACTGGTTCTTCCCCTCCACCAACGCTTTTTTCCCTCCAGGCACGTCAGGAACCACTGACCGCGCACTGAACCAAAGAAGAAGATCTTCAGCGTTCCCGGCCACCGATAGGGCCTCAAAGCCCTATTTCCGGGAGTCGAAGCCGCCGCAGTGGCCTTCTGCCCTCGGCTCACGGCTAACCTCCGGCGTAGCGTCTGCGGCATCTCCGGCTACGTCGGTGATGGTGGAATCACCATCGGCGATCCCTCGGGGGGACCCCAGGTACGCGGGGGTTCGCAGGAAGGTTCGGTTCGATGCAAGAGAGGAGAAGGGGACTGGGCCGGCTGCGGTGACCGCTGGGTCTACGGGGGATGCGTCGGCAGTGGCGATTGAGGAGAGGAGAAAAAGGTTTTGGGATCGGTTATTGGGTCGTCGAATTGGATTCCGGTTATCTCTGGCTATCTCCGTGACGGTTAGTCTCCTTTTTGTTGAGAGGACCAACTTAAAACATCGTTGTTAATTAGATTTATGGGCCATTTAGAATTTTCGTTAACCATTTAGAACGAGGCTTCTTTGATTGTTGACGAGTTGTTGTGATTAATATAACTGATGTTTCAAGATATTTTAAAAACATCTTATTTGTTTAATTTTCCATGAATCATCAAGTACATTTCAATGTTTTTCTCCACGTATCAACTCTGACATAGTTTTCATAAAAAAAAAAAATAATTCTGGCATCGTTGCACTTCAACGATTAACTAAATTTAGAACTAATATTGCAGAGTGTAGCAGTACTTTATTTGTGCTGGATCCTTTTTTGTTTTAAACAAAGAAAGATGTTAATAGATCTTTACTTCATAAGTAATTGTACTATAAAAATTCCTATAAAAAAAATTTTACTATAAAATTTCAGCATAGCATTATTGTTTATCAACAGTGAACAAGAATAAAGCTGTATGAGGTCTGAAAAAGAATATTATGAATTAGGTTAGTGTTTCTAGAAATAACTCTGAGGTGAAGTAATATTCTTTCGTATTATGCCAAGAATTGTGGCCTAAGTTCAACAAGAATAGTGATTAGGTTGACCGAAACCTGATTTCTGATTCTGGTCAAATTTTTTTGACTTCTGTAGACTCTACACTTCAGTGTAATCCATTTTATTTTGCTGATACATGGTTAACATGTAGATGATTAATTGTACATGATATTCATTATCCCAGCTTTGAGCCTTTGATGAAGCCAAAGGACAGTTAGTTTACTTAGTTTTTCTTATATTTAGTAATGCATTCTTTTCCGCTTGTCTAACTGCATTCTATACTCAAATTCTGTTTATTAGCTTTTTCCTTTTTAAAATTTTCTTGCAGCTTGTCTTATTAAGCTTTCATGCTTTGCTTCAGAAGAACGTCTCACTGAGCAAACAGGTTGCTATTCTGCAGGTATGAAGACCATGAAGATCTTTTGTTTTTGTAATTTTATGTTTTTTATTGGTTTGTTCTTTATCTGCATACGTTAGGTCAAGCTTGAAGTATGTTCTTAGAATCTTTTCTGAAGGATCAAGCACTGCTGGCAAGAAATTAGATAAAGCAATACTTAATTTAACAAAATTAATATTTTTATTCATCATGTTAAAATTATGTTTATGTTAGTTCCTTCCTTGTGTTTAAGAATTTTGATGTTTGTGTATCAGTTTAAGTTGGTGTTTGTACTAATTGATTTTCAAGTGTCATGGTTATGGATGACGAAGTTGCTTTTGTTAAAGGATGAAATGAAATCTTGAAGTTTGGTCTTAAGTTAAAGAAGAGTGAGCTAGAAGGTGGAGCTTATTGACCTTGAGTAAAGAAATTGAGCTTTGGAAGCATTCAAGCAAAGGACAAGTGATCATGATGACGATCTTTTTTTTTGAGTATTTAAGGGTAGAATTATGTTAAGGTCAACCAGTGAAAGCACTCAAAAGTAGATGAAAAGAGTTTTGTGACTTGGTTTAGAAATCAATAGGTTAGTGTTCGAATCGATTTGGAGTGAATTAAATTAATTGGATACTAAAAGAGTTGTCTTTGACCTATTGGTTGACCAATGTGGTAGACCTATGATTGAGTTGGAGTGAACTATGAGGATTGGGTGGAAACTGTGGACGTAGTCAACCAAGAATTTAACCTTGGTCCACCAAGTTGGTCAACCAAAGTGACCATTCTCTTCCTTCCTATGAAAGATTGGTTTCTGAATAACCTTCACTATTTTGGCAATACCTCTACCTTTGATTAATGAACTGTTTTTTTGTGTTGAAAGTACACTTTGAGACCTTCCCAACAATATATAATTTGTTGGTTTAGATTAGCTAATTACTACCAAAATTTTAGAGTGACCTTTAGTTTCAGAATTTAAGTTAGACATTTTTCCTTCCAATTGGGGATCATTTTTCTGTCTTTGCCAAGTGTTTTGAATTCTTTTTGAATAGGTTTTGTGGCTCAAAAGTCTTGGTCACCTGAGGTATTATTCATATTTGAAAGAGCTTTTTGGTTAAAAATTTAAGTATGATCAAGTGAATGTGAAGGTGGTGGTCTAAGTGAATCATGTTTACATGCTCATGATTTAACATGGTGATCTGACATCTATTTTTTGTGCTTTCTGAATAAGAGTTTAAAGAATGACATTGTGGAAGTCAAAATGAATTAGAATCAATAACAAATAACAACAACAACCAAGCCTTAATCCGACTAGGTGGGGTCGGCTACATGAATCCTTTGTTTCCTTGCGCTCTATCAATTACTAAATTCTTATCTAAGTTTAAGTAACTAAGATCACTCCTTAGGCCCTGTTTGGTTGGAGGCCAGGCCATGGCCAAAATGGCCTCCAACCATTTTATTAAAAAAAATAATAATAAAAAATTAAGTATAATGTGTTAAAAATTGTATAGATATAATATAAAGTGAATTTTTTATATTAAAATTTATGTATTGAGGATGAAAAATGAAAAAATTATTTAATAAAATAGTTGAAGGCTATTTTGGCCATGGCCATGGCCAAAATGGCCTCCAACCAAACAGGGCCTTATAGTTTCTTGTCATGTCTTCTTTGGTCTCCCTATTTCTCTTTATAGATGGCCAAGATCCAATAGCTCGATTTTTCTAACTGGAGCTTTAATCGGCCTACGATTTATATGTCCAAACCATCTAGGCCAATTTTCTTTAAGTTTATCCTCAATTAGTGTAACACCAACTTTCTTTCGGATATGCTCATTTCTCATTCTATCCTTTCGTGTATATCCACACATCCACCTTAGCATCCTCATTTTTGCAATATTTATTTTATTTATATGTTTTCTCTTTGCAGGCCAGCATTTAGCATGATATATTATCGCTGGTCTTGTTACAGTTTTATAAAATTTACATTTAAGTCTGGATATAATTTTTCTATCGCACAACACACCGGAAGTATTTTTTCATTTTACCCATCCTGTTTGAATCCGGCTAATAACGTCATTATCTATTTCACCATCATTTTAAATGATTGATCCAAGGTATCTAAAACGCTCACTCTTCTTGACAATTTGATCATCAATTGTCACATCTCTAATATAAGTATTTTTTTGATTAAATGTGTACTCCATATATTCAGTTTTTAATCTACTGAGATAAAAATCTTTACATTCTAGAGCATTCCTCCAAAGCTCGAGTTTAGTTTTCTCAATAAGAATAATATTATCTGCAAAAAGCAATAAGTTATTGGGTGTTCTTTTAATGGTTTCAGTACCAATAGGATTATTGACAGTACCCTTTTTAGAGAATGTCAATAAATTCTAAATTCATTTCGTCGCCCAGTAGCTACAACAGTCTTTTTGATTGGTACTGCAGTAGCTCTTTAGTTAGGTATTGGAGAAACATTACTTATTGATAAATTCCTAACTTTAGGTTTTTTTTTAAATTGATTCAACCATCAAATACTTAGATACTTCAATATCTATCAATCTTATTATGATCTATTTCTATTCCGAGAATATATGGATCGTGCCGGAGACTTCCATAATCAAAGCAAAAAGATACGGACTTAAAGCCGAGCCTTGGTGTCATCCAACTGTAATAGGAAAATCCTTAGTCAAACTTCTTTGTGTCCGAAAACAGGTAACAATTCATTTATACATGTCTTTAATAACTTGAATACAATTTTTTTTTTCTGAAACTCTCTAAAGTACTTCTCTTAAGACTTTATCATAAGCTTTTTCTAAATCAATAAAAATCAAATGTAGATTTTCCATTCTCTCCTTAAACTTCTCCATTAAACTTCTCAATAAATGAATAGTTTCTGTAGTAGATTTAACTGGCATAAAACCAAACTGCTTCTCTAATACCTTAGTATTATGGCGTAATTTATGCTAGATCATCCTCTCTTAAAATTTTAAGGTATGACTCATTAATTTAATTCCTCTATAATTGGCACAATTCAAAATGAATTAGAATCGTAAATTTTAAAATTGAAATCAATAGATAATTATTAACATTATAAGTGTATGTTCTCTTAAATATGTTTGGATGTGAGCATGAAGGAAAATTCTAGAATGATTTGGAAGAATTAATTCAGGAGATGTTTTAGGAGAAAATGATATTTATTGGAGATCTAAATGAGTATGTTAGAAGTATTACTAATAAATTTGATAGCATTTAAGGCGGGTATGATTTTTTGGAAATTAATGAAAAAGGTAAAATCAATTTTTTTTTTTTGAATGAGGTAAAATTAGTTTGGTGGTTTTTTTTATTCTATGATTTTATGATTGCTAGTATTTTTTTGAAGAAAAGAGATGAGCATTTAATCACTTATATGAATAGGCATTAATCACTCATATGAATAGGTATTCAAGAACGCAGATTGATTTTTTTCTTGTAAAAAAATTGCTTGAATTTTATAGATTATGAGGTCATTTCAAGTGAAAACTTGGATACCTAACATCGATTTATGGTCTTATATTTCAAATAAGTCAAAATACTATTTTCAAATTCCATAGTAGAATCTGAAGGATTAGAATAGAAATATTTTTAAAATGAAAATTTTAGAACTTAGACTGAGATATTAAGTAGAAAACTGATTTTGTGTGAATGATAGTTGTTAATTATGTTTGTCAGGTGATAAAAGATGTGCTGAGAGAATCTTAGATGAAAGACTTTAAATAATAAATTATTTGATTGTGGAAACAAGAATGTGTTATAAAACTAGTTTAAATGTGACAATAAAGATAGTTGAAGAAAGCAATATGTGATACAATAAGTGTGATTTTTGAGAATTTATATAAAGAGTTGGATATTCTACTTCATTTAGTTGAAGCATATTTTTGAGATGTTTTAATTTTTTTTAAGGTGCAAATAGATTATTTTAATATTGTGATTTGAAATAAAGTTATTTTATTATTGATGTTTCTATTGGATGTTAAATTAAATTAATTTTTTATTAAAATATATGTAGGATATGAAAAAAGTTAATTTTTAAGGTTGAAATTTATGTAAAATATGAAATAAAGTTAAGTTTTTAATATTTAAAATTGTAAACGATGTAAAATAAATATACATTATTGATAAAATTGTTTTTAGGCTCCAATCAAACTAAGTCTAAAGAAGGAGAATGATCTATGTATATGATTGTCAATATAAGAGAGAAAAATTTAAAACTTAACTTATGCAAAATACATTACGAATGTGGATCGAAAATTACTTTTTAAGGGAGATGTTAAATTAAGATGGATGTTTTCCTAAACGTTTCAATAACAATTGTGACAAATAATTTGATTTAAGTGAACTTAACATCTAAAAAAGAAATAGAACTATATCTGACGTATTAATAAAGATGAAATTTTAGTAATTTTAAAGAACGATAGAAAAACAGTAAAATCGAATAACATTATAATAGATATTTGAAAATGTATGAAAGATAAAGGAGTTTTTTGAATCACATAACTCTTTATTACGATTTCAAAGACTAAAACAATGTCAAATGATGAAAAAAATACGGTGGTATCTAGTTACAAAAACAAATGTGATATATAAAATTTTGCTAACTATAAAGTAATTAAATTAATGAGTCATATTTTAAATATTTAAGCGAAGGTGATCGAGTATAGATTACGATATAATACTATAGCATTACAAAATTAGTTTGATTTTATATCTAGTAAATCTACTATGAAAGCTATTTATTTTTTGAGAGATTTATTATAAAAGTTTAAAGAGAAAAAATAAGATCTGCATTTGGACTTTATTAATTTAGAAAAGACATAATAAAGTCCTAATAGAAGTGCCTTGGCGAGTTTTGGAAAGGAAAAGAATTTGTACTGCTTATATTCAAGTTATTAATGATATATAATAAGGAGAAAGTTATATTCATACACAAAGGAGTTTAACCAAGAGTTTTTCTATTACAGTTGGATTACATGAAGGCACAACTTTAAGTTTATATTTCTTTATATTTGTTTTGGGGTCTTGATTGAACGTATTTAAGAAAAAGTGTCTTGATATATACTTTTCGTAAATGATATTCTTCTAGTGTTTTGGCCTAGGATTTGAAATAAAGTTAATATTTTTATTGAAAATTATTAAGTATGTGCAATAAAATAATATTTTTTATATTAAAATTTTTGTAGAATGATTAAAAGAATTTATGTATTTATTATTATTATTATTATTATTATTTAAATTTGTATTATTTTAGTCCTGATTTTGGTTCTCGTGCCAAATAGAGCCTTAAAGCTTGGAATTCTAAAGTGTTCAATTGTTTGGGAAGATGTTGAAAAACAGAATGAAGTGCAAAACCTTGAAGACAAATGTCATCTGACCCTCTCCCAGGAAGACTATTACTCTCAATGTAGTGAAGGCTAGGCTTCAATATAATCTATCATACGCGGAAGCTTGCTGAAAAATAAAAAATGGCTTTCAAATGGTGGAAGGAGATTCCAATTCTAAACATTTCCACATATCTGTCCTGATGGAGAGAAGACAGCTGTTCGTTGAGGAATTTATCAAAGAAGATGGATCCCTATGCGTACTCAGGAGTTACAATGGGAAGGTGTCAGATACTGTTGAAAAGGAGCTTCACACGTCCCAAATATTGCCTGTGAAAATGAAAATCTGTTATTAATTTCTCTGCCCTCTAAGGTGGAAATTCATTTTGACATTCTGTCTATGCCTGATGACTCTCCTTGAGGTCCAGTTGATTATGGTTTTGGATTCATTAAGTATTACTAGAAGGTGACCTAGGAGGGCATGCTTGAAGCAGTAGTTGATTGTTTTTCAGTAGACCATCTCCCTTTAACTTGCTTTAGTACTCTGGTGGATTACATTCCAAAAAATCCTCATTCCCTTGTTTTGGAACGATTCTAGACCAATCAGCCTCTGCAATGTGATGATGAAGATCATTTCAGAACTGTTGGTCTCCAGATTTGGTTGTCATTTATTATTTCCCTAATTAGTCTGAATTTGTGTAGGATAGTTATTTTTGATAAGATTCTCCTAGCACAAGAAATTATATATTCGATAAATAGGCCTATCCAGGTTGGTGTGAGAGTTTGGCTTGAAGATTGATAGTCGCCCGATGTTCAGATTGCTACTTAGCTCGAATCGAGCTCAACTTGAGTTTATTGAGCCAAGCCACAAGCCATGGTCGAATCGAATTGACTTGGCTTGATCTCTATTTTTTTAAATATAAATAATATTTTTTAGTCATTTATTACTTGTACATAAATGTGAGTTGTTGTTAGGATACATGTTAGATGATTTTGTAGGATACATGTTAGCTACAGCATCTCCTTTAATATCGGTTGTAATGATCCTAGCATTCAACATAACATCGAGCACGATGCTTAAACACCCATTTCATTCATCTGGCCTTGATTTTTCAGTGTATCGTCACTCTGCCCAAACAGAATCAAATAATTCTTCAGCGATTACCCAAGATAGTTCAGTGTCAGATCATTGTCAATTATACTCTCAGCGGTAGACTTGAGATCATTAACATCATTGTGAACAGTCCTCAGCGACCATCACTTTGAATTATCAATATGCTCAATTTGGGCACGCATATACCACGAGAAATCAGTGTCTTAACCAGCTGTTATACTCAAACTTTCTAATTCAATTCACCTTTCAAACAAGTCCTCTAATACAAACGTAAATCCATTAGATTATATCACCAGAGATTCACAGTAATCATGAAAACATGAGAATATTTTTACTATTCCAGCCAAAAACAGGAACAATCAATGGTAATTTCAGCCAGTTAGAACATTGAATTGATTATCTATCACAGAGACAATATATTCTCAGATTTCTGTCTAAATTACAGAAAACAAATTCAAGTGCTCATTAGCCCTTCCTTAAGTCAAATCACAGAAACATACATTTAAAGAGTTTATAGTAAATTTCATCATCTACAACATATTCAAATTTTAGAGAAAACGGGCATGTTTTGCCTACCTTGTGAGTCAAATGAAGTGACACTCTTGTTTTGTCTTCCAAATTCACCAATCTAGCATGCATGCAACCACCAAAACCTTCTTCTTCTTCCTCCTCCTCCTCTTTCTTCTCCTTTTTCTTCTCTGTTTCCCAGCAGCAGCCGCTGGTGTTGCTCTTCTCAGAGCTTGGGGGAACAAGCAGGCACGATAGAGGTAGAGCAACAGCAAGCTCAATCCCTTCCCTTTCCCATCTAAATATTTTCTTAAGATACATGACACTAAAACTCCCAATTCTTCTATATGTGGCATGAAAGCCATGCCACTTGGCATAGTTGGATGCTAGCTCAAAACCAACTCTTTATGATATGGTTAACCGACCTAGCATGCAATTGACACCTGGATTCTGCATTGAATCTCAGCTGTACACATGACATTTGAAGGCTTACTCTTTCTATCATGGTGCACTAGGTTCAATTGTTCTGATCATCGTTCGTGATATTAGCTAATCAAACCGCTTTTGCAGATCTCTAACATTGTACATGATGTTTGGGCATCCTCACCCCAGCAGCATCTCAGCTAAGATATTAACCAAATTTTCAGATTGTAACTAGACGTACAATTAATTCAAATTAGTAAGACAATACAAGAAGTTCAAATTCCTGGACGTTATACTTAAACATCGTGATCGATGTTGAGGAAGGTTGAATCAGTGGGATTAAGGTCCGAGGTCCGCAAAAGAGATTTGATTAAATGTCGTTGATGATGATAGTAAGGTTTGAGGGTCTACTTGCCATGTGTGTGGCTGTAATGCGATGATGAATTCAAGTGTAATCAGGGCCGAAAATAAAAGTGGTTGATTAAGAAATGAACTGATGCGTAAACTTAATCTGTGTTAGTTGTAGCTGGTATTTACTTTGATAAATATATCTCTAAAGATGGTGTAGAATGATGTGTGTGATTATGCAAAGTTTTATTTATGTAATCAATTTTAATGTTTAATTCTTATTATATTGCTCTCCTAGACTCTTAGTTTTGCCTTCTGAGTTCGTTCTAACGGACTCCTGCATGAAACATGGCAGGTATACCACAACACAAAGGGAACATGGAAGAGAAACCAAACCAAAAAGGAAATAGATTAGAAATACTTGAGATCTAATTAGTATACTTGAGAATGTGAATTAAGAAATCTCAATGAGCTGTCATTTTGATGTAAATCTGTATAATATGAGATTGCAAATTATGGTGTATTATAGACAAACAAAAATTTTTTTAGCGGATTAATTTTTAGAAGTCGGAGAATTTTTACTCTAACATCTCGATTGTTAGTAATCTGAGTACGATGATGTTGAAGCTCAAATTACTGGCAGTTGGGATGTTACAGAATTAATAAAGATAATATAGGCTATGTAAAGTACGCTTCACATTCATGCCATAAAATAATTTTAGTATAGTAATGAGAAATTTAAGCTAACTCTAAAAGTTATGACAATTATTATATCCTAGGCCAATCCAACACGATTCAAGGTCGTGTTTGGACAAATCTATTGGCCTGACCATCGACCCGACTTGACCCGATTCTTGAATCAGGCCTGAAGTGACCTGACCTGACCTGAGCTCGACTCAGACCAATGCCCACCTCTAATCAACAGGCATATAGATCTATTCTCTTGGGGCACTTTGGGATCAGGCAATTTGGTAATATTTTTGTATAGACTGTCTTACAAGGAGTGCCCTATTGTCTGTTGTCCTCTGAGTTTTCTGCCAGTTACAGGTGTTCTCAAAATCAACAGTTGTCTTTTGCTGGATGGAGGCCATATCAATAAATTTCCTCATCACTCAGTGGGTTTACCAGAAAAGGAAAAAAAAATGCTTGCTAACCATTTTTCTTTATCTTTATTCTCCAATCTCCCCAATCCATATGAGCGAGCATTCATACATACATATCTGTTATATACTACTATAATTGTTTACTGGCATGCATATATCTCAGATTTATCCTTGCAGGAACAACTTTCTGAACAAAGCACAAGGTTAAAGGCCTGTGATTTTTATGACCGTGTACATTCAATTGATACAGTGGCACTGGAGAGTGACCCTTTGGTAGACAGAAGTCTAAAAAACTCTGCTCTTTTTCTTTCACTCGCCATAATATGTATTCCAATTATTGTTCTTAGACATGTTGATGACATTTCAAAGTTCAGGAAGAACTTGGGTTCTGAAGAAATATCCCTGAGCAAGCAGCTAGCATATCGTGTAGATGTGTTTTTATCAGTTTTTCCATTCTCTAAGCCATTAACCTTACTACTTGCCACTTTGCTATTGATATGTATTGGTGGATTGGCACTTTTTGGCGTGACAGATGGTACTTTAGCAGAAAGTCTATGGTTATCGTGGACTTATGTAGCAGACTCAGGCAACCATGCAAATTCTATTGGCGCTGGTCCCAAACTTGTGTCTGTTTCAATAAGCTTTGGGGGAATGCTCATATTTGCAATGATGCTTGGGCTAGTTTCTGATGCAATCTCAGAGAAATTTGATTCTTTGAGGAAAGGAAGAAGTGAAGTGATAGAGAAGAACCACACATTAATCCTTGGCTGGAGCGACAAGTTGGTAGGCCTTTGACGCACATTTAATTATCGCTGAAGTAATATCCAAAAAAACAGGTTGTCTCTGAAGTATTCATTTCTATGATGATGTTTTCTTATTGACTCATAACTTTGCATGCTTTTTAAGATATGAAATTTAATCAGCTTGATTTTATCCTGTCCCAACTTTCTCAAATGCTAAGTTTTCATTTGGTATGTATTTAAATAGACAGTCTAATTACGTAGAAAAGACTGCTAAAGGATGTTCTGCTCTGATATAGCTGTCAAGAGTCTGTCTAATATGTGGAATTTTTGAGAAAAAGAGAGCAAATTGAACTTGTATTCTATCAGAACGCATCTTATTTATAAGCATTTCATGCTAGAGCACAAGAAAAATTGTGAATTTTGGGTTTCCTGCAATAGGAGATGAATTTCGTGGGTTGTTAATTCTTTACCCCATTTGAGTTTTACAGTTGCCCTAAGTTTTACAAAGTAACGTGTTATGATGTTAATGTTGAGTTCAGACCTTTGCTTTAACGTCTTTCTGGTTCTATGATGAGTCTATCCTCTGGTCAGTAATCTAAAACCTGCTTTTCCACTGAAGGGGAAACCTTTCTCAATACGTTTATACTAAGTTACAGCACCAGCTTGTACTCCATCCTTATTTAATAAACTATGTGTCAGACAAGCCTCTGTCCTCATCGTTTTTGTCATTCAATGATGAATTTGAAAAATTTTCCATCGTATTCAGGCAATTTGAAATGTTTTTACTGATTTGAGTTCTCTTCCATGTTAATGAATTGGTCTTGGTGATACCAGTTAAACATTTTTTTATTGCTCTCGTAATTCTTGTGCTGGCTAAGTTTAAATGGCAATTGGGAAAATAAAGTAGTACTGGTTCTTCACATTTTCATCAGAATCAAAAAACCATTCTTTGGATTTCTGTAATATAATTATTGTGTAGTAGATAGTTTAGCAATAATGTTCAAAACTTGGAACTCCTTCAATTAGAACTCTACTAAATTTGATAGATTAGCAATTATGTTCAAAACTTGGAACTCCTTTGATTAGAACTTTACTAAATTTGAAATTGACTCGATTGACTCAATTTACTTGTGTCTTGAAGCCATCTTGGTCAAAATGGAATCATCTTAGCTTGCAATCAATGTGATATATCCAAATTCGTACATATTGACACTTAAGTGTTTAGATAAGTTATTAAAGTTTACTAATTTGTATAACTGACTAAAATAGATTTACACCTCATTTGGTTAGAGTATGTTTTTGGAGTGTTTTAAGATTTTTTTAATATATAGAGAAAAAAAAAATTATTTTAATGTTATAATGTAAAATAAAATTATTTTATTATTGAAGATTGTGTTGGACTTTAAATAAAGTTAATTTTTTTTATTAAAGTATGTGTACAATGTGAAATAATGTTGATTTTTAATATTGGAATTTGTATGATATAAAATAATTATAAAATATTGATAGATGTATTTTTAAGGAGTTTAGTGAATTTTTTAACTCCAACCAAATAAGGTCTTACAGTATCAATCTCACACATATCTGTACATACATTCAATTAAGAATGTTATGTGAAATATTTGTTATTTTGCAAGGTAATTGTCGACGTTAGGCTGTTAACTCAGCTTAGATCAACTCAAATACCAGCTTGAATTAAAGTCATCTCGAAATTTAAAAGTTTTAAATTGACTTTAGTCAAACTTGACTTGACTGAAAATTGAAAACTTTGGTTTCAAGTTGAGACAACTAGCTTGAACTAGAGCCTGTGCCAAGATAGAGTGAATAATATGCTGCTAACTGGAACTCCTTTGTACTTTATGCGTCATTGTAATAACATTATTTTGTCCCTTGCCTTTCCTTTAAACTCCATTTTTCTGAATTTTCTTTTATATATATATATATATATATATATATATTCTAATAATCAGGGATCTCTTTTGAATCAATTGGCAATTGCCAATGAGAATTTGGGTGGCGGCATTGTGGTAGTCATGGCTGAAAGGGACAAAGAGGAAATGGAACTTGATATTGCCAAAATGGAGTTTGATTTCAGAGGCACTTCAGTGATATGCAGAAGTGGAAGCCCTCTTATTCTTGCGGATCTTAAGAAGGTTACATAAGTGCTTCTGTTTTGCATCCTGGATGTTTTACAGCTGCCCTGTAGCACTTCTTGAGTATTTTGTATTCCATTTACAATACGTAAAATGTAAAGGAATCATTACATTTTGTTTTAACAACCTAGTTGTACAGGTATCTGTATCCAAAGCTCGTGCTATAGTTGTACTGGCTGAGGATGGAAATGCTGATCTAGTAAGTGGTTGCTGGCTGCTGTCATTTATTTAGTCAAGCTTTCAGTCCATTTATCTTTCAAAATCAAATTACAGAGTGATGCACGGGCATTAAGAACTGTTTTGAGCTTAACTGGAGTTAAAGAAGGTCTGAAAGGTCATATAGTGGTTGAATTGAGTGATCTTGATAATGAGGTTCTGGTAAAACTTGTTGGTGGAGATCTTATTGAGACTGTTGTTGCTCATGATGTCATTGGTCGTTTGATGATACAGTGTGCAAGGCAGCCAGGACTTGCACAGGTGCAAATATATATATATATATATATATATATATATATATATCCATTTGTGTGTATATATTGCCTAGATTGAGTGTTTCATTAATACTTGTCTGATAAATATATCATTTTATATTAAGTCATTAAAGTTCATGCTTGTAGCATTACGGCAGTATGGCTTATGTTCATGACACTAAGGTCTGTTTGTTTGTAAGATTAAATTTAAGAAGATTAAAATTAAACTTGGATAGAAATATTTTTTTATTACAAGTTGTGAATAATGTGAAATAAAGTTAGTTATTATATTGGGATGTGTGAGGGATATGATATAAAATTAGTTATTATGTTGGGATATGTGAGGGATGTGATATAAGTTAGTTATTATTTTAATAATATGTGTAGGATGTGAAATAAAATTAATTTTTAATATTAAATTTTATGTGTGATGTGATATGACTGATTAAAATTAAACAAGGTTAATTTTAAACTCTCAGACAAACGAGGCTTAAGAGATTGCAAAATTTGGTCATTGCCTATATTTTCCACTGAATCCAAGATGTTTGCTGCTGCATGTCTCTGTTCCCCATATCTCTTTCGTTTGTGCTTCTTTTGTTGCCCCTTTCTCATTGTATCTAGTGTTAGAATTTATGTGATATTAATTGGTTTTTTATATTTGTCTCAACAACCAAAAAATGCGTGCACA
The DNA here is from genome assembly GCA_019297695.1 of Apostasia ramifera. Classification (NCBI taxonomy): domain Eukaryota; kingdom Viridiplantae; phylum Streptophyta; class Magnoliopsida; order Asparagales; family Orchidaceae; genus Apostasia; species Apostasia ramifera. Next base: position 51,690 of record JAEMOT010000595.1, read on the forward strand.
CTATTATCACCTTTTATGTGGAGCCGATGCAGTTTTTTTCTTTCTAATCGCCCAAATGACAAGAGGATCTAATTCAGTTTTTTCCAATTCACTGTTCCAAATGTCTGTAAATTGTTTTCTGTGGGTCTCCTGCCTAAGCGTCACATTGAAATCACAGTGATTTTTAACTTTTGAGACGGTATGGAATCTAAAGCCAGTGAAATTATAACATCACATATATAACTGGTGGTATGTGAAGAATTAGTGATTATTATGGTTATATAGGAATTTTTTTCTTTCTGCTTAACAGCTTCTTATTTTCAAGTTTCTTCTATGTTTGATTAATCGTTAATTTTTTTCTTGATTCAGTTGTCCTACATGGAATCATGAACCCCGGCCTTGTTTTTTTTTTCCTTTTTTAGGAGTCTGGTTCTGAATTCATTTAATTCCTTCTGTTTTACTTATAACCTAGCATGATTTATACAGTTTTGCCAGTTTTTAGTCCAAGTAGTGCAGCCTGCGTTCAGGTCCTGGTGATGAAAAAGTGCATAACTGCCTCTCTTGTTTTCCTCAAATTCCCTGGATACTTTTTAGCTCATCTCCAACATTTTTTCCTTGTTTTAATTTTGCAAAGGTATCTAACTTTGATGGCATCGAATTTCGTAGTCTTACTTTGTCTTGTTGTTGGACAATCATTGTTGTTGTGGGTAAAACTGAAGGCCCTAATTTTATTTAGAAAATACTTCTATTCATGTTCTAGGTAATTGGTGGAAATGAGGACTTCTCAAGGGAGGAAAATAACTACTAAGGAAGCTCCAAAATCTAATATTCAAGATGTATTGCGATCAACTACCACAACAAATCCAAAGAGATTTTAGGTAGAAGACTGGCTTAGAGTGGTGGAGTAGATGATCATAATTTTCTTGGAAGATAGCAATAGATCCAACTGAAGAAGAGTTAACACCTTCAAAATTGAAGCATACTAGGCCATAGGTGAATAACCAAACTTCTCTCAACAGCAGTCGGGTGGATGATTGGTACGAATATGGTGAGAACAAAAAGGAGAGATTTTTGTCCACATCCTTGACCATCAACACTTCTATTTTTGTTGCAAACACCACATGCTCCTCTTGATCCCAACAATAATGGCAAATTGACCAGTAGTAGACTTGTGGGAAAGGAAGCTCAGTAACATGAAGTATGCTAGACATGGCAGTAGTAACATTCAGGATAACATTGTCTGCTATCCATTGAGATTGAACAGATTGCCAAGATAGGTGAAGACAAAAATCTAAACTTATTGAAGGATTAGTAGGATATGGGATGTATTGTGCTAAGAAACACAAACACTTTTAAGAAGTTGTCGTGGTGGTGCCAGACACGTGTTGGACACGGGACACGTTTCAGACATGGGGGGACACATGCCCTTTTTTTAAAAAATAATTTAGGACACGGCTGGATACTTCTGGGACACTCCCGAGATACTTCTAGACGCTCGCAGGACACGGTTTAATTATAAACCGGTTTAATTTTTATAAAAAATCCGTTTAGAATTTATCAAAAACCTTCTTCTTCTTCTTCTCTTTCATTTTACTCCTCTTTTTGTTTGCTTTATGTTTTTTCATTCTTTGCTTTTAAAATTTTTTGCCATAACTTATAGTATCCTGTCCTAGTTTTTTGAAGACTAACGTATCCTCGTGTCCGTATCGTGTCATGTCCCGTGTCCCGTGTCGTGTTCGTGCTTCTTAGGTATTGTGATTGCTCATATCACTTGCCTTGTGAATCACTAAAGTATTCTTGAACAGATAAGTCCCCCCTTGTTATAACGAGAAAAATCAAAATAAAGTGTTAGATGAAATATTTTTCTTTCAGAAGTGAAGTGAAGGAAGTCCCACATCTATGTAGCCGATTCACGAAACATTAATGATAGAAACGATTAAAAGCTCCAAACTACTGAACATTTGCTTAAAACAATGTTAGAAGCTCCTTCACAATTTTTGATGGTATCAGCCTAATCTAGAGGCATCCAGGTGGTCTAACTTTTCATGAGACATTTAATCAAAAAACAAATTGCATGAGACATTATCAAAAAAAAAAAAAACTTTATGAGAGCTAAATCAAAATTCTCTAGACCAATGAATGCAATTCTAACTATTGAACTTACTGGTAGTATGAGAAGACAGTTTTGGTTCAATAGCTGAAGACATTTAAGTGAAGCCTAACAAAAGTAGAGACAAGCATATTTCTAATTTCCTTTGAAAGGAGATCTTTTATTTGTTTTGTGCTTCATTTATGTCATTATATTTCCTCATCTTCGTTGAGCTGGAACTCTCTTCTGCATATATTTATTACCTTGCGATTGCATGCCACGTGTCTCGAGATCTCGCCTCATAATTGGGAAAATGATGAATTTCTAAGATTTTGTTCTTTATTGGTCATCGATCTGGGACTTGATTGTAGTTCTTTATTTATCTTGTGTGCAAATTTAGGATACCTACAATGAAATTATCAAAAACTAAAGCCTTTGTGTTTGAATATCATCACTGGTGGAGTTTTTGTATTCATTTTGAACAATTTTACTTGTTTTTTGATAGATATGGGAAGACATCCTTGGATTTGAAAATTGCGAGTTTTATATCAAACAATGGCCCCAGTTGTATGGAATGCAATTTGAAGAAGTCCTTATTAGCTTCCCTGATGCCATTCCTTGTGGAATAAAGGTTTCAGCACTTGGAGGAAAGATCATGTTGAACCCCGAGGATTGCTATGTTCTGCAGGAAGGGGATGAAGTGCTAGTAATAGCAGAGGATGATGACACCTATGCTCCATCAACAATGCCCCAGGTAATTTTTTTTCTTTACAAGAAAACTGTTATTATTTTACGTTATTTATCTGTCTGTGTGATCGTTAACTTACACTTCTTATTCTTTAATACATGCATAATTTTAAAGTGTTCTAAGCATGGATTTTTTGCTTTTAATATTTGCATCAACTTGATCAGTTTGATAAACAAGTATATCTTGTATTTAAAATTGTACTTGATGTATAACATTTCTCAAAGCTTGCCTCTTATCTTGCGTACTTCTTTTCAATATTCTTTTTTTCCTTTACTGTGAACTTCCGTACTTTTCCTTGATGTCATATATTTAGACATCAACGAATTTTTATATTATGCACACATCTTTTCTTAGCATGCTACTGCTGTGGGATATGGCGTAATGTAATATGCAAATGAGATCAACAGTTTAATTGGCAAATTTTCCGCAACTAAGGCTACTGTTTTCCCAATTCAGATTTGTGATAATCTAGAAAATTTTAATCCAGAAAAGTAAACTAATTTAAAATGCTAAATTAAAGTGGATCATGGTTAAATAAGAGTTTACCGCTTGGACTTGGTCCATCAAATTGATTCAGTTGGTCAAATGTAGGGTGGCAGGAATTGAATTCGGGTTCGTCGGCTGTCAATTGGAAGCCCACCTACATGCGCAGGAATTGAACTCACCAAGTGGGAGTTCGTTCACGGGTGGGACGGAAACTGTTAAAAAGGAGGCATTTGGTTCTAAGCGGGGTTGTCACTTATGGACAGGTCAAGTCTTCCATGATAGTTATTGTGCTAATTATGGGATTGGCTTAAAGGGTTTTCGCTTGTGTCTGCTCACATAAAAGCATAATTGAGGAAGCAACATGTAGCTACAGGGGTTGGGGAGCCACCTCATACAAAGGAAGGGAGTCATTGAACCACCGTGAACTGAATCACTGAATTTACTTGATCTTTGAATCAATAGTTAGATCAATTAGAGTGTTGTCAGGGATTGCTGGATGGATAATAAAGGAGGCGGTGGTGAGGAGCTGGAATCGATATGGATGAAAATCGGAGAGAATAAAATGAGGAGAATAACTAAGTCTAGGGATTCTCAAGCAAGGCTCTTGCCCTTCCCTTCACGAGGCTGTTGGTGTTCAATGATTCTCACTCTAGGCTCCAATCCTTCCTTTTAACTTAAACATTTATTCCCTCACATTAATCATGTCACACTCAAACTTAAAAGTTTCATTAATTATTAGTCTAAATAAAAATGAGTAGGTACAAACTTTATATTGAGATCGAATCCCATCCTAAAATGCAAACAGAAAATGTGATACTAAATGAATAAGGTGAGCTACTAAAGTAAAATATTCAATTAAAAATGATCCAAATAAAAAAATTGCATTGATCTATCAAGGTGATCATGTGATTTTATTTGATCTGTCATTGATTGGGACTACTTCTGACTAAACTAGGAAAGAAAAATTACATCTAGATTGTGATATCTTTATTCCTGATTATTCTTTGTGGTGTAGGGGTATTTAGCTTGTACTCTTACTACCATTATGGCAATCATTTTTAGTATCATCTAGCTATTTACCTTTTTTATCTGTTCATGGTCCTTATAAATATGTGGAGATAGTAGTTCAAATCAATATGGAAGAGTAGAAGCATCATCAGTAACTCATTGTTAGTTGAATTTGTTTTCAGATATATTATATATTAAAAAGGTTTGTATGATTTCAAGGTTGGGCCTCTTTTTTTAGGTCATTTTTAAGGTTGGTTCTTGGCATTGGGTTGTTTGTATGTAAGGTTATTTTTTAAGGAGAGTAAAAGATAACCTTTAATGTGATATTTTTGTTTTAAGATTTGTGAAAGATTTAAAATAAAATTAATTATATTTTGGGAGGTGTGTAGAATGTGAAATAAAGTTGATTTTATATTTTAAAGTTTGTATAGGATGTGAAATAAGGTTGATTATAATATTGAAGTTTGAATATGATTTAAAATATTGTTAATTTTATATTAAAATTTGTGTATAATGTGGCCTACAAGGTTAACTTTAACTCAAGTTAAAGTTAACCATGGCAAACAAACACCCAACGTCTGCTAATGACAACTAAATCAGTATAGTTTATAAGAATCTAGACTCAACGTAGATCTTAATAGGATTTCCTTAATGTTAGTGTAGTTTTGATTCTGTCGGAATCTTATTTTAAAAGTTGGCATAGCTATAACATTGTACTAAATCATACATATAAAAAGTACTAATGTCAACTTCATCTCCTTTCAGAACATTATAAGCCTCTCCCAACAAAAATCGCTCAAAACAATTAGCCGCACTGTTGACGTTATGTTGTATATGAGTAACTCAACAAAAAGCAAAAAAAAGTAAACCATTTACAATATGTTCGATTATAAGATCCTTGAGTGGATAATCATTGAAGCACTTACAAATTTATGGTAATATTTGATGTTGTGGAAGCAATTTTTGCCCTCTTAGAATAAGAAGAAGGGCCTTCCAAGCGATCCTCAATAGCCATTTTTGTTCCTTTTTGATATTGTTCTTAGCTTCCAATGCTATTTGCTTCCATCTCCTTGGTGGCAGTGGCTCTGTGATCTCCCCGAGCTAGTATACTCGTGTTGGGCTGTTTCACATGGAACCCGAGAGACTTTATAGCTTCTCTGATGCACTTTGGCTGGTAGTTCCTAATCAATTTATTGTTGTAGATGATGCTCAGTGTTGCACCTTTGTTGCTGCTACTGAATCTCCCTTGGTTGCTTCAAATCTTACTGCCAATTGCCCCAAGAGTTGTTTTCGATTTCAGCCAAAAAAGTTGAAATCAAGAGCTAGAAGGCAACAGGTTTTGGGATTCTTGTTGGTGGTGGTGGTGGTTTGGAAACCCTACACAAGTATTATACTGGGAGGCACATCTCATCTCTAAATCGGCCAAACTTCTGCTTTTGAAGTTGCTGCACATGCTGATCTCGACTTGTCCCTCGCTGCTCCTTATGATGACACGCACCTCTGAAGGTCATGAGGACATGACTATTTGTCCATTTGATTTTTGCTGGCTCCATGGTGTTCTAACTTGTTGAGAATAAATTGGAGAATCTCCATTGAATTACCCTATAACTGAACACCTGAAGGCCTTGGCACATCACCTGGGATAGCCTTTAATTCCTTAAGCGCTACCCACTTTTCTGTAGCAAGCACAACACTTGCTGCCACAACATATAAGATCCGCATGGTGGTCCTTAATGATAAACCCTGCTTCAGTTACACCGTCGATGTGTAATGAACCATCAAAGTTAATCTGGACTTATCCAGGAGGTGGGGGAACCCATGGATTAAAGGAGGGGATATAAAGCCTAGAATGACCAGTAACTCCCAGGAAGGTTCATAGGATTAATCGTGAGGTTCAACACCATGGCTGCAATAGCTTTTGCGGAGTCGACTGATTTTTCATGCACCTTGTAGTTGTGGGCAAACTAATAGTAACAAAAGGTTGCTACTTCAAGATCAAGCTGCATATCCTGTCTATTACATGTAGCTACCCTTACCATCATCTCAAGCTTTACCTACAAAAAAAAAGTTAATAGGAATAAAGCATGGTGTTGCTGAAGGATGTCTCATACTGCTCTATAGAGTCTGCAATTCAATCCCAACTGCACAATACTCTCATCCACACAACCTTAGGGGCACATGGTTGTGTCAGTCAAGCTTCTCTGATGCAATCCGGCTCTAGTAGGGACGATGTTCTTACACAATCTCAACAAGAATGCTTGGATTCCCAACTAAGTAGGAATCTTAACTCTATGCTCCATTAATCTTGCTATTGGGTAGAACATCAAGTGTAAACTCCATTCCACCCCTCTCTCCATCAATTTCAAGACATTGTTTCCTGTTTCCAGCCCCATCTTCCTATAAAATCTACTTTGATTCCATAGCTCTACTGGCTGAAAGAGAAACACTATTATCTTCCTTGGGTTGTGTAGATGAATCTTCATATAATATACACCCCAATTGGACACTTGATGGAGGAGAGATGGCCTTTTGAATCAACTCCTGTGCGCAACTTCCTGAACCTGCCCAAGCTGAATCTTCTCAAGAACACAATTTCATCACATCTGCTGGGTTGTGTAGAAGCATTTTCATATAAAATCTGCCCTGATTAGCTGTGAAATGGTTAGATGTGAGTGAAAGAACTGGATGTTGTTAGCTATTTCCGGCACTGTTGGTAGCAGTTGCTGCTGGGGGCGTGACCCAAAAATTGCCTCCTTTTGCTTCGGTTGCCAGTTGGAAACAACACTGGTGGCCTTCAATCTCAACATTTTTCCTTTGAAAGCACTCCTTGCCCATTGTTCCAACCACTTGAGACTTACTGTCATCTATGCCAATGCCCCCGCATTTCGATTGACCCTAGCTTGTTTATTCTTTGTACGGGTAACAAGAGTCCAAGGACTAACTTGGCCCTTCACACCATCTTCAAAAGCTAAATTAGGGGGACTAACAACTTCTCTAGTAACTTGCTTATCTTTGGTTGGGAGCTTAGAAAGATCACCTTCCAAATTGACCTCCTTATCCCTTGTCTGTTTGTCCAAAGGTATCACCACCCCATTTGCTGTTGCCCATTATCCTGACTACACTTGGGATGTTGCTTTTGGATTTTAACCTTGTTGGGTTGGTTTTTCATATCAACTTTGATACACACTCAAGCAAAGAGCCCCCTCTATTTCTTTCAGCTATGAAGTGATCAATTATTATAATAGGGATACGGACCATGGCGGCAATCATCGCAAGTGTCTTTGGGCCCCACAACGCTAAAGGTAATCCTGAAAATCTCACCCATACAGAGTTGTTGTGATAGCACTAGAGGTTGGTCTAAAACTTGACGCCCATTCATCAAACCTGATTGCCTAACTAGCATTACTGATGCAGCGCGGGGGTCGATTTAAAGCGAACCTAACGCTACCAATATTAAGTTAGCTCCTAGATTTATAAGTATATATTCAAATGACTAAATGCAAATAAAGAGGAGATTAAAACTAAGTTTTTCAAATTATATCAAATATAATTATTTTGCATATTCACATATGTGTCACGAAATTACTTTGATGATTAAATTTTAATCCGAGCAAATTCAGGAAACTATAGCAAATAAGATAATTAAATGATCGAATTTCAGAAAGAATTTAACTCGTATGCATATTATTTTGAATTACTTTGCACATGATAGTTAATCGAGTCATTTAACATATAAATCTTCACCAAGCAAGAGCTACACGGATTCAACCGGAATTATATTGCCATGGCATGATGAAATAGAGCATGGAATTAAGGATACTTCTATGGAATTCAGAGGCTGCAGAATTTCAAAGCAATAACAAGAAAAAGGAAATACTAATCATTTCATGAAGATGAAAACCCAATCACAACCTGGAGCAGTAACTAGTTTCAAAATAAAAATTATGGAAAAGAAAACAGGAAACAGGGAAAACAGGGAAAATAGGAAAACAGAAACTAAGATGCACTCTAAGCAAACCAAAGAGAATTAGAACTCAAAGTCGAAGCC
>JAEMOT010000595.1:63923-137243 GCA_019297695.1 Apostasia ramifera
GTGGAGGAAGTGGCCGGCGACGTGCGCGCGGACCACGGAGGGGCCGGCGACGTGCGCGAGGACCACGGAGGGGCCGGCGACGTGCGCGGAAAGCCGGCGTCGTGCGCGGAAGACCCGGCTGCGAGCGACCAGTGAAGAGACCGATCTTCTTCTGCCATGATTTAGGGCTTGCCCATTTAATTAGGTGAAATTGCATGCTAGTCATTCTCTTTCCTGCTCCTTTGCAAATAGCACCATCATATGTAATTTGAATTCAATTTGATTCGAATTGAAACCAACTCAATCCAATTGAATCAAATTGACTCAAATTGACTCAGAATGACCCAAACATGACTCATACTAATCCCAATTGATCTCAATTGAACCTTAACTCAGTATACCTTGGTTCAATTGAATCAAATCCAAACTAATTTGATTAATTTGAATTTAACTTGACTCAAATTGAATATAAATAATTCAATTTGAATCTAATTAACCCAAATTGACCAAATAACACTCAAAATAATTACAGGACACCATAGTGGGCATTCCCACTGACATAAAAACATATTGTTTGACTCAATAAACGACCCATATAAAATATGCAGATAATAAGATAACTATATACAAGATAAAATTATTATAATCTACGCTCAAAGTCGTAGATTACAACGCAGTCGTTGACGCTGGTGATCTGGCTCTGCATCAATTACTTTATGATCCACTAAGCCGCACCTCATTCTTGTCTCTTCTCTAGCAAAGTTAATGATAAAACTTCCACTACCCACATCAATAATCTTGAAGCCTCTATGTCTTCCCATCTTCTTCTGAACCTCCAAAAGGATAATGTGAAAGGGAATATGCCTCCCGAAAAGTCTTCCCTCAAGCGCGCAAATTGCTATTCTTTAGAGATGTGCTTGGCCTCCCCATCAATGACCACAACATCTTTGTAGGGCATGGCTTCTTTGATTGTGTCTTGGAGGAAGGGGATACCACTTTGCCCACCTCCACTCATACCATTTTGAAATACTCTTCCATTGAGTGCATTGGCATATGAGATACCATCCCTCAAATGGTTGTTGTCTCCTGCACATGTGGATGTCATCTCATCCACCCTTGCAGATTTCAGCTTATCATTCAGTTCCAAACTGCATTTGGTTGGGACATTGTGACAAACACTTGGTGAGCAGCTAATCCTCGTATCAAGATTGAGCTAATTAACATCACCACTATCAACACTACTGTTCAAAGGATCCAAGCAAACTGGTTTCACATCATTAGGACTAACTTCTCTCTCCTTGGCATTGTCACGAACACTTGCATGCGTTGTTTAGACACCGCTTTTGTAGCATTAGGGCCATTGTTTGACTGAATATCCTGCATGAAAACATGGCCATTCAGGCCTCCAACACAACCACAAGCATCAACAATATCCATGCAATCATTACCCACAAGATTTTGACCACATCGTGGGGTCGTTCGGTGTTGAGAATTCATACCTTCAGTGAAGTTCACCAAATTTTGCACATCCAAAGCCCGTTGCTTGTTGGAATTTGGGTGAACTTGCTCAAGGAGGGCCTCCTTACCACCCAAAATTGAAGCCTTCTTGCCGGACTTAGTTGAACATTCCTGGTCAAATCAGTTGGTAGGGAATTGGAGCTGCAATCAAGCTCTCCATGTCTGATTTTAGAGGCCTCAAAGTCCTCCCGGAAGTAGAGCTTCCTCTCTATGAGAATATCATCATCAATTTCCTCTTTTATTTTCTTCTTTGTATCAGCTTCTTCTTCCATTAAATAGAGCCAAGCCAAACAGCATTTACGCAATGGCTTGAAATGGCAAAGCTAATGATCCTTAGGCTCTGTTTGATTGGAGGGCATTTTGGCCATGATCGTTGGCAAAATGGCCTCCAACTATTTTATTAAAAAATATTTTCATTTTTCATTCTCAATACATAAACTTCAATATAAAAAATATACTTTATATTATATTCTACATAATTTTTAATACATTATATTTAATTTATTATTATTATTTTTTTAATAAAATGGTTGGAGGCCAATGGAGGCCATTTTGGCCATGGCCTGGCCTCCAAACAAATAGGGCCTTAGTGATGAACTTTGGTTGAGCCACCTTGCAACTTTTTGTTCATTACCATCATCATCAATGTTACTCCAGGTATTTGAGGATACTTTTACAAATTCTGTCATCAGTTAATCTTCTCAAATTCAACTAAGTAGGATTCTTTTCTTAATTTTGATTAGGTTTTGTAATTTTCTATCTACCTAACATCAACCCTCAGTCTTTCTTATCTGGGCTTGGGATTGGTTGTAGATTAAAAGGATTGTATGCTATAAAATGTTTTCTTGTTTTGGCACCATGAAGATTCCCTGAATATAATTGGTATGCATTCTCTTAGGAGCTGCAATCACGTAAGGATACGAGACACATTTTAGTCACTGTGGTAGGTAGCTTCTTTGACATATACCTAAACCAGGCTCAGAAACATAGATAACTATTTCCATTTCTCTATATGTTATATTGTGAGTTTCATTAATTAAGGCTGATCACTACTGATCTGCCCATAAAATTTGTTATTGCGTTTTTTTTAATACTGGTTTGATATTTCTATCTTATACCTCAACTAAAATTTTTTTAATAAATTCTATGCAGCAACAAACAAAAATCTCAAATCTCTTTTTTTTAGGTTAAAAAAATACTATCTCATGGGAGGTTGAATTACACTGTTTACCTTAAAATGTGGAATTACGCTGATAATACCTTGAAGAGTGTAATTATGTATTTTCTGTTGAATCGGTATCATATTATTTATATATTTTTAAAAAACATACCATATAATTGATTGAGAAATTTATTAATTAAAATTTGAAGGAAAAGAAGGGAAAATTTGTATTGTGCACTTGAAGGTATTGTAACTTATAAATGACAGTTTGGTCCCACAGAAACTAAAGCTAACTAGAGTGTACCCCACTAAAAACTTACACAAGTATAATCAATTTTATCATTCAGGTGAAAGCGGCAGTATACATAAACCTAGTCCGCCCTGAAAGAAAGCCACAGAAGATTCTACTTTGTGGATGGCGACGAGACATAGATGATATGATAGTGGTAAGATAGTTCTTTCGAAGCCCTAATTTCTTTTTTCCCGTCAATAATGCAGGTTCGCGGTGGGCATCTGCCTAGGGATTTTACTGTTCCAAAGTCTCCTGAAAAGATACTTTTCTGTGGTTGGCGGCGAGATATAGAAGATATGATTATGGTAACTCTATGAAATTCCCAATAGATTCCATGGTTCTCTCGGAGTTTTTGGGATGTCAAAAAGTTATATTTGGAAGAAAGAAATTTATCATTTTTATCTTTCCAGTCACAGGTAAAATTTATGGTTAATGGAAAGCCATAACTCCTTGGGAAGGAAACTTTTCCCTCTGGTCTTTGTAACAGGATAATGTACTTGTAATTTGGACACAATTTTCAACATTATGTTTTCTTATTTCGTTGTTGGTATCTTCAGTAAATGTTTATTCTTAAAAAAAAAAAACTTTAGTAAATTTTTCCCATAAAAAAAACTTTAGTAAATTTTTCCCATAAAAAAAAACTTTAGTGAACTTTCATTTTCTTCTAAATTAACTTTAGTGTAATAGATTTAACTGGTCAAAAAATAATCTCTGACCTGTCAGTCCTTTTCTATAATGTTTCTTTGTCCAGCATATCATAAACCATTCTGTGAACAATCAATACTTAGTCTGAGCATTGCGTTTGCTGTCACAACTACATATAAGATTCTCTCGTCACTTCCTTATGGAGAATGTGTTAGGATGTGCAAGAAACAGATGCCAACTTCATCTTTGGCAGAATAGCTTTGGCTATTAATAATAGATTATGTTTTTCTTTTCCTCATCTTTGTTTTGGTCAATTAGTACCTTTTTGATAGACATTCTGGTAACATTATGTCTTTAATTCATACTTCTAGGTACTGGATGCTTTTCTGGCTCCTGAATCAGAGCTGTGGATGTTCAATGAAGTACCTGAGAGTGAGAGAGAAAAAAAATTGGTTGATGGTGGCTTGGATTTCTTTCGATTAGAGAACATCTCTCTAGTACATCGGGAAGGTAACGCTGTCATCCGGCGGCACTTGGAGAGCCTACCCTTAGAATCATTTGATTCAGTAAGTTATTTTAGATGATGAAACATCATAAGATGATTTGTTTTTTCTTTTTAAATTTATCCTATACCTGGTAGGTTTAATGAGATTTTTCTGAGGTAATACTTATAAGCTACTATAAAATGTCATCTATTTTGTGCAGATTTTGATTTTAGCTGATGAATCTGTGGAAGACTCTGCCATTCAAGCTGATTCTAGATCACTTGCAACGTTATTGCTTATTCGAGATATCCAGGTATATCCAATTTCAATTGTTAACTGCATATGAGATGTAGAATCCTTTCTAGGTCTCTATTTTGTTTTATTGTATGATGCTCAAAGAGATGAAACTTAGTTTAAAATGATGATTAGTGTTGATCAGCTCAATAAATGATTTGTGGCAATGTGATGAAAATTTGTTAGAAAAGAAAATTATCTGTTTGCAAAGATATATCCAGATCAGAAATCTGAACTGAAGAAGAGAAGGAACATGCTAGAAGACAACCAGAATGCAAAAGGATGAAATCCCACCAATATTATATTTATGATTAAAAATGTTTTGTAGGCAAAAAATTAGTTCTGCATATCACCTTGGTTTTCATATTTTTAAAAACCATGGTTACTAAATAGGAAACATACATGTTTTATATCTTGGAATTGCTTTATTTAGCTTCAGTCGAAATGCTTTCAGGCAAAACGTCTTCCCTACAGTGAAGCAATGGTCACGCATGTTCATCGTGGAAGTTTCTCCCATGGTTCTTGGATTGGAGAAATGCAGCAAGCCTCTGACAAGTCAGTTATAATAAGTGAAATTTTGGATCCAAGAACCAAGAATTTATTGACAATGTCAAAGATAAGCGATTATGTTCTATCAAACGAATTGGTGAGCATGGCTTTAGCAATGGTTGCAGAGGATCGGCAAATAAATGATGTATTGGAAGAGCTCTTCGCTGAAGAGGTACAATTGTTTCCTTTTAAATTCTAAATCCATTTCTGCGTATTCAGTATCTTCATATATGAAGAAACTTGATCTCAAAAAAAAAAATGAACTGCTCATATTATTCTAAGAAAATGCTACTTATTATACTTTTTGAAATCATGATAAGCCAAAAGATAATTCTAAGTAAATTCGTCTGTGGTTTTAAACATAAGCTAATCAGCAATAGCAATGGGTTCTAGCATCCGCATATTCGATGTGAAACTATATCATTACTTCTGCAGGGAAATGAAATGCAGATTCGACCTGCTGATCTCTACCTTCGTGAAGAGGAAGAAATGAATTTTTATGAAATTGTTCTGCGGGGTAGGCAGAGGAAGGAAATAGTAATTGGTTATAGACTTGCCGAGGCAGAGCGAGCTATAATCAACCCACCATCTAAAGAAACCAGCCGCAAGTGGTCATCCAAGGATGTTTTTGTTGTGATAACCGAGATGGAATGACAAAGTTGAAACCTATTTCGACAATAACATGATCAAGAGGAGAGCAATCAAATGGAAGATGTTTGTGTGTCAGCATGCAAATCAGCCTCTAAAGCATGGTTCTGGAAGTGGATCAGGATTAAACTGATGTAGCTCAAGGCTTGGTATAATCACAGAGCTATTACTCAATTTACTCCATCCTGTAGGTGGAAGGGGATCTGAATTAATGATGACTAAGTTGGTTTTTGTTAATCAACTGCACATCTGAATGAAAATCTCTCTCCCAGAATCACCGGAGAGTTAACAAAAATTTCAAGAGTGATGAGGATGAGCATAACTCAAAAGTGTCTCTTCAATTCTTAACCTTAGAATTTTGTTCCTTTGATTATAGAGAATAATACAAAAGAAATACATTTTTATGACATGTTTTTAATTTATGTCTGATTTATTTATTACTGGTTTAGATAGGAAAAACATGGGATAACGTTGTACTTGAGCAAAAAAATGTAATATGTACAAAATTTTTTGCCTTCAGGTGCTCGATTGGTTGTGCACTCAATGAATGCTCACCGAGTCAACTATGGGCCCCACTCAGTGCTGACATGGTGAGCTCTGACTCGGCACTCGAACGTAAAAATTGCTCAATATGTACACTTTGTTTCGCATATGCTAGTTGAAAAGCTCTTACTGCACTTGAACATGATTTCATGTATCGTGTTTAATGGCTAGTTGTGGCTAATCATAGATATCTTTTGTAGAGATATGCTACACACAAATGCATGGCAAATCTACGATCGTTATCATATATATAGTCTGTGCCTCAAATACAGTTTTCTGCCATGTTAGGTGTAGAGTTGGCTTCCAATCAATTTCGAATAGAGTTTAACTCGAAATTAAAATTTAATTTATTACACCGACAAGTGAATGAGGTGTTATGATTGTGCTTAATGACACTTTTGAGGTGGAATATTACTTCTTTATTGGTTTTAATTTTTTAATAATTTCAGATGACTGGGCCTTGTTTGTTTAGTGAGATTAAAATTAAATAATTTAATTTTAATTAACCATATCACATAATTAAAAATTATGTATATTCCACATTATTTTATTTTTTATATGTTTTAATATAATAATTAATTTTATTTTATATTCTTCATAATTTTAAATAAAAAATTAATTTTATTTAATTTTAATTTTGCAAACATCCTTGTCTTTAAAATATATATAATTTTTCTCATTAATATTAATTTTAAACATATCATAAACATTTCAGAATCAAACCACCCTTGAATGCTCTCTGAGAGCTCCTTTATCGTTTCTGCATCTTATTGGTAGGTAAGAAAGTTGAGTTAAGCAGGTATAGGCATGAACTATCATCTTAGGTGTGGATAGTCGCTCGATATTTGGATTAATATTTAGCTCGAATCGAATTCGGCTCGAATTATTGAGCCGAGCCATGAGCCAAGGTTGGATCGGATCGAATTGGCTCGATCTCTATTTTTTTAAATATTAATAATATATTCAATCATTTAATGTAATTATTTATTAATTTTACAAAAATATAACTTAATTGTGGTTAGGATATCTATTAGGTAATCTAGTAAGTATAATTAATCTAATTTAAAATTCTAACAAAGTCACCTTTTTAGGAAAAACTTTCACTTCATGAAGAGTTTGAGTTGGCTCGATCAAGGCTCGAGTCAGCTCGAAATTGAAACGAGCCAGCTCGAACTCGAATCGAATTGATATGAACCGAGTTTGAGCTAGCTCGGCTCGAACTCGGATCGTTCTCAACCCTAGGCGTGGATAAGGCTGCCTCAAAGTACAAAACTTCAATTATGTGCTAAATTCGATCTTTCTATCAAAATATTTTATTCTTTTATATTTTTTTTTACTCTTTACCTCAAATATTACAATTTTTTATATTCTAATTAAAAATTATAATAGTGTAAATTTGAACTTGAGACCTCATAATCTCAGGTAAGTTCCCTCTCTGCCTATATATATATACATGTATATATATGTGCGCGCTTATTGTAATTTACTAGAAGTATGGAGTTTCTCTTAGCCCAGAAGAGAGAGTTTCTCCTCGAATTCACACCAAATTTTCAAATTGAGGGGGAATTGGGATATTCCTAGAAATAATTAAAAAAAAACAATTTACCAGAACGCCCTTCCATCCGCAGGCGAATCAGAACCGTCGGATCCCCATCCGGAGCTCCAGGACCTCGTAGCTAGGGTTTGTGAAACCAAAGTAATGCTGCGCACTTGCTCTTCTCCTATTCTTTTCCCAGAATCGTGAAAGCTGCGCGGCTTCGTGCTGGAGCAATGGTAGCTGATCTTTAAACCCTCTCATGTGTTTTGCTCCGATTATGTAGGATTATCTCATCTGTTATAGAAACTGTTTTTGGATTGAACTCGTTCTCACGTTTCGTGTAAGATCATTCGTTGATTTGGCAATGGATCCTCACGGTTATTCTCGATCTTTTTCTTTGATAAAGGAATGATTTTCTTTCTTTCTGATCCTTTATTGGCTTATTTTCGTCGGGGATCTGAGTTCGTGCCACTAGTTACCTCCTGCTATCATTCTATTCTAATTTGTGCCACTTGTATATCTTCCCATAAAACTTATGGGCATTCAGGCTTTTGTCAAGGCCCAGAAATCGAAAGCTTACTTCAAGCGTTTTCAAGTCAAGTTCAAGAGAAGGAGAGGTACTTTGATCTTCTCAGTTAAAAGAAAACATAAGACAAAGACTAAAATTTTCAACTTTCCTAACCATTAGTTTATATCAGTCTTAGTTTTCATGCTATATACACATTATGCTGACTTGCAGAGGGGAAGACTGATTACCGTGCAAGGATTCGACTGATTAACCAGGATAAAAACAAGTATAACACACCAAAATATCGGTTTGTTGTTCGATTTGTATCCTTTAATAATGCTGGACATCAGCTCTTTCTATCCACTTTCACGCCTTGGAAACATTGTCTCTGATTTGATGAATGCTTAACCAAGATTTGTGTTTAGACAAATAAGGATATTGTTGCACAGATCATATCTGCAAGTATTGCTGGTGATATGGTGCTTGCAGCAGCCTATGCCCATGAGCTATCTCATTATGGTCTTGAAGTGGGCCTCACAAATTATGCTGCAGGTACTCTTTTTAATGCCTGACTTCTTTTTTTTTGACCTTTTACTATGATGAAATACAACATCACTAACTGATTCTACCATTAGCCTATTGCACTGGTCTTCTCTTGGCTCGTCGTGTCTTGAAGTTGCTTGAAATGGATGAGGAATATCAGGGAAATATTGAGGTAAGCCTTATGTCGTTCAAAATGTTTGCATAGTTTCTTGTTGAAATGCCTGTCTCTGTTAGCTGGTTTTTTTTGCTCCTTGAGCAGGCTACTGGAGAAGACTATTCTGTTGAACCTGCTGAGAGCAGGAGGCCATTCCGTGCTCTTTTGGATGTGGGCTTGGTGAGAACAACAACTGGCAACCGTGTGTTTGGTGCTCTCAAGGTTTGTTGCTTGTGTGCTCCCTTGCTTTTTACTTTTAAGGCTTCTATCAAACTTACATCATGGATTTATTATGCCATGAAATGTTGGTAGTCCTAGTCAAATTTAATTGCCTAGAAGCAGTACAGATTGACCAAAACTAACTTCGTAGTCAGTGATTATTCTAATTGTGTTTTGTAATTTAGTTTCATAACCATGTGGAGCACTAAAGAAGAATGACGGGCAATGAAGCATTTATAACGTTTAGCACAAATGGTTGGTATGAGACTGTTGATGTTGATGATGGTGATGCCGTTAGCATCTTTGTGCTGTTAAATTCAATAATCATACTCATTGAGATACTACAATAATTTCTTATCTCATTGTATGATTAAAATATTTTTGTAATCACTATCTATTTTAAGCATTGATGCATGAATTTTTTCTTTTTTTGCTAAATTAAATTTATATAGGTTTTTGTTATTAGTATCAATAAGACGGAGCTTGTTGATTTATGTTTGTTTCAGAAAAAAAAAAGATCAAGATCTGTGCTTTGCTAGTTCAAGTAAAATCAATAGAGATATCCTTTGTATTGTGTCTTCTATTTTGATTTCTAGACTTCTGGCTAAACCAATGATGAAGAAATGCTCAATGACTTGCAAGATGCTGTTTCTGTGGGATTTTTTTTTTTGTTCTGAGGCCTGGATTGTTTATTGCAATTGCCAAGCTGCAGTGTATAAGCTTCTTTTTCCTAATTTAATAATTGTTGATTGTGTTTCAGCCAAAATATAATGTCATGTAAGGGATGAAATATTGATTTAATGATTTAATTGGTGAGTCACATAGCGTATTCTTTATGTTTCTCAGGACTCCGTAGGATATTTTTCATGGAAAATTTTCTTATTACAAGATTCTCCAACTGCAATGATTGCTGTCGAGTGCTATTGAGTGTTATTGTACATTGCTTGCAACAGCAGTAGATCGAGTGGAAAAGAAAACTGTTCATAGTTTTTGCATTTGTACCACTCCAGTTGGCATATTAGTTTAGTTATTTTAGTTGATTTTTGCCGTGATTTTGTCTGGACTTATAGGGGGCCCTTGATGGTGGTCTGGACATTCCTCACAGTGACAAAAGGTTTGCTGGCTTCAAAAAGGATGACAAGCAGCTTGATTCGGATGTTCACAGGAAGTATATTTTTGGTGGCCATGTTGCTGATTACATGCGGGTTAGTAATATTCCATCCTTCGAAATATTACATATTTTTTACGTGCTATTATCTTTTAATATAGCAAGTATCAAGCCTCTTCCAGCATACTGTTTCATTGTGCCTGCGGATCACTAGTTCGTATATAGTATAAATCTTTTTGACATCCATTTCAGTAGATCCTAAGGTTTTCTGTTAAATATATTGACGCAATGAAGTACTTGTGAATTATAAATATATCTTTGATCTTTATAAGTTGATAGGTAGGAATGCTGCCAATAAGTTCTGTAGCAATCAGTTGATTTTTGCCACACTGATTTTGGGGTTGAATTATATGTTGGAATCCCTTGTTTGTAAGAAAGTTTTTTAGGGCATGATTGAGAAATTATGTTGGTATTTGCATATGATATGAAATAAAATTGATGTAATATTGGATTTTATGTAATAAGTGAAACAAAGTTAAATTCATGTTGATTTTTTATTGAAATTTGTATTGGATGTGAAATTAAGTGTTTTTAATATTGAATTTGTCTAGGATTTGAAATCGAATTAGTTCTTTATGTTGGAGATGGTGTTTTTTTTTTTGGAACATATGTAAGGTTTCTGGGCATGCAACCAAGCTAAGGCATAGGTTCAGGAATAGTTTATTTGAGAAGTTTTTGGTTGATTTTCATATATGCTGTTTTAAGCTTGCATATTTTAGTTGTTAATTGTTAGAAACTCCATTTTACATACTTGAAATGCAACCCATTACAATTTCTAACATCATATTAAGGTTTTGTGGGCATATTCTGAATAAAATACAAGCACTATTTCTTGCCTCATCATTCAAATGGTGAAATGCATGCAAATATTCAAGTTTAATATATATATATATATAAGATGTAAATTTGCTAGGCTGATTAACTACAATTTTTGTCCATTCTAACTCATGTTAGATGTAACTCGATCGCAGTATAATTTAATAATTTTCACAGTTGATGTAGAAGTGTATTAAAAGAACATTTACTTTTTTGTAAGTGTACAATCTAAATTCCATGATTTAGAAGTTTAATATGTGAATGGGCAAGTTTACTGTAGTGTCAATGCTAATCTACCAGCTTATTTTTTTTTCCATCTTATCTTGTATTACATCTGTGATACAAATAGAAGGCCATTCATAAAATTAGATGTGGGTCCCAAAACCTTTAAAAACTTTTAAAATTTGATACATTTTAAAACATTTTAAGATATTTACAAAGGATATTTACCGGAGTGAATCTCTGAGTTCAGCTTATAATAAGTTAGCCTGTTTGGCTCACACTTTACCCTCCTTTGAAACCCTCTTATAAACATTTCAGCATTAATACTCGTTAATATTTTCCTTTTTCTTAATGCAGTCTCTCATGGAAGATGAGCCTGAGAAATATCAGTCACATTTCAGCGAATATATTAGGAGGGGGATTGGACCTGAAGAAATGGAGGAGCTGTACAAGAAGGTTCATGCTGCCATTCGTGCTGACCCAACGGTGAAGAAGTCTACTAAGGAACCTCCCAAGGAGCGCAAAAGGTAAAATCCCTTCTTGTTCGATCATGTCAGAGATCATTATTGTGTTTGGGGCATCAAATTTTGACAGTCGAGACAACTCAGGTTGGAGTGGTTTTATTGGCCTTTTTTTTTCAAAAGGGTCATTTATCAAGTATGGATTATACATTGTTTGATCAAGTAAAACGCAAAATGGTCTCCACATAGTTGTTGAAGAGGTTGAAGTATAAATGGTTTGGGTAGCAAAGATCTATAGAGGATGAGGTTGACCAAAATAATAGATGTCTTTTATATGTGATTTTTTGATAGGTCAAAAGAGTAAGAATGAATAAAGGGGACTCAATCGACAAGAAGGAGAAACCTGCTCTTGTTACCAGTTGATGAGACAAGATATAGATATATTCTACTTTTATCCTAAAAGAAATCTATATTTATTTGACGGATTCTACTTCATATGTAGAGTGCCCAAGCTCCTTTTGGCAAGCTCTCTTCTCTTATTGCATTGGGCTCATCTCAATGGTGAATGTGTGATGTTATCATTCTTGCACTTATTGCCGGTAGAGAATTTTTATTTTCCCTTTAGGTTATAAGCTTTACCGCGCAGCCCCTCATGACCAGTTTGGGATTTGTTATAGCAGTTCATTATCGTTTGTGCTGTGTATTCCTGGACTGGGTTATTGGATCAGGTGCAATCTGAACCTGCATTTGATCAAACTTGATTAGCTCAACCTGAACTCAACTCAGTTAAAACAATTCAAAATCTGAGATCTGAATGTGACCTGGAAAATAAATCATTTAGCAGGTTTATGTTGTACCACCAACTTAAGACTTCTATGTAACTTAACATGAATTCTTTCTGGATCAAAATTTATAAACGAAACTTGACTCAAATTATAATTCGGACTCTCAAATCCTTGGCTTAAAAGTTTCTTGCTTACTTTATTTGGTTCGTCTCAGGTACAATCCGAGAAAGCTGACATACGAGGAGAGAAAGGCTAAGTTGATTGAGCGTTTGAATGCTCTTAATTCTTCTGCTGATGCCGGTGATGAAGACGAGGACGATGAATAGAGATCACATGTGGAACTTTGTAGTATGTCTCAGTAATTTAAGTTTTTGCTGTTTGTGTGCATCACTCGAACAAAATTTCACTCAAAGCTCTTTTGCCTTCGGACCTGAAATTCTATTTCAAATTTTGCTTTAATTAAAATGAGATTTCAAGCAATGAATGTTAATGAATGTCTTATTTTTTCTATTTTTTCTTAATTCATTTTATTAAATTAATTTGTGTGGAAATAGAATTAGTTCATTACTGTTATAATCAATGATGTTATTAATATAAACATTGTAATAATATCTCTTTGGATGATTTTCATGTTTTTGCCAATTTTTTTTTTTGTGATGGCTTACAATATTTGACCAATTTGTTCTGGCATTCATATTATTTTTTTCTCGTTTTGTTGATCTTCTTTTAGGTTGACATTTCTGATGGATATTTGAAAATTGGTTGAGATACCATTTTATTTAAAGGTGATTTGAATAATGTTGAGTTTTTTTTATTCATAAGAAATTGTTTATAACAATAATAACAATAAATTAAGTCTTTATTCTATTAGTTGAGATTGATTATATGAATTTTTTATATTTATTATATTTTATCAAATAATAATTTTTTTTTATAATTTTTAATTTTTTTTTATATATAGATAAGTTTTAATAATTTAAATTTTTATTAGAGTTTCTATTAGTTTATGATTTATATATTTAAATCATCTAAGTTAGTTTTTTTTAAGTTTATTTTCAATTGAAGTCATTTCAATTTTTTTGTGAATATATACGAGAATATTTCAGTAATTTTTAAATTAATTTACTTGAATTGAAAATATATGTATAATTGTGCATATTTAAATTTTTTCAAAGCATATCTACAAAAATTTGGATATTCACATGTTATAATAGTTTATATGAAAAAATTTAAATATAAATATATAAATTATATATAGAAAGAAATTTATGATTTTATATATTAGTACATTTAATCATTTCTTTGGTAAGGAACTATGACTTAACGATTGAAGTTGGTTTAACTCAAAAATTTTCCCAAAAAATTTAATCTTTTTTGATGAAATCAATTGATTAGGGCAAAATGAGTTCCCTTATGAAAAGTGCTTAAATCAATTCAAATTTGATTTAAATTTAAAATTTTAATTTAAAGTTAAGAGCTCAACTAGCTTGAACTCATTAAAGCTTATTATAAGTTTTTGTAATGCTAAATCAATTGTTATTTAATGAGCTTGAATGTTACATGATATTTTATTCTATACTTTAAATAATAGAAGAATTTATATCTGTCATTTTTAAAAATTTATTATTTTTTTGGCAATACTTTCAAAATCTATTATTTTCATACAGTACTTTTATTTAATTTTAAAAGTGAAATATTATCTGTAAATTTTTCTAAATAATATTACATAACATTAAGATAATATTCAATTGATATATTTCTGATCATCAACTATATCCATCGTATGAATTGCTATGGCCTTGAATTCTTCTCCCATGATCTTCTTCACCAATCTTATCTCCAATCAAACCAATGGAGAGCTATCTTTCTTCCCTGCAGGACCCACAATTCCAACAATACTCACACCTCTTTAAAAAGGAATGCTCGCATCTTCTCTCTCTCTCTCTGGTTCACACCATGGCCCATTCATTAGCCCCAATCCCTCCACCATCCCCTCCTTCAAACCAGATCTCAACTTTCTCTTCTCTGAAGACAACAACATCACAATCCCCAGAGTGCCCCTCCTTGAAACAAAGAAGGTATGTCTCATGCTAGACGTTTAAAATCTCACTCCGCCTATGATTTTCAAGCTATTATTATATTCTAAATTCAAAACTCATTCGTATTTTACTCGATATAAATTTAATTTGATTTTCAATCAACTCAATGTACATCTGTATTTTGATATGTATAAAATTTTGTAATATATATTATAGATAGTTTATGTATATAGAAACAAATATGTATACATGATGTATATAAACTTAATTAAAATATTTCATAAATGAGTAATAAGATTAAAAGTAAGGTTCAATTCAACTCGATAATCGACTCGAATTCAAAGAAATTTTACTCGATTCAAAGCAAATTTGATTTAGACTAGAAGAATTGAGTTAAAGTAGGCTTGCTCTAACTCGACTGGTTACCAGCCCTGCTATGAGGTTTTGGATCTATTGCATGTTGATTCCATGATTTTAAATTCATGGCATCTAGGTCCTATTCCCTAAGCACTTTTCTTGCTATCAACTCGAGTTACATGCTTGAGCGTGTGAGCTTGTTGAAGGCCAAAAGTGCTCTTTTGCTCAAGGAAAAAAAAAAGTCAAATTTTTTCTCATTTAAAATATTCATAAATTAATATATAATACATTTTACACAAATTGTAATCAATTTTTTAAAAAATTGTAAATATAACCGTCACTTTTATTTTTCATATTATGTAATTTTCAAATAAGCAAGTTTAATTTTTTTTAAAATGGGACCTTTGTGTAATGGGACTCAAACCTTAAGCCCTGAATACAAATTATTCAAACAGAAGGAAATTACTAACTGAACTGACGAACTCTCTGCTTGAGCTTAGAACGTTTGCTACGCACGGCTTGATGGGGCTGGCATTCTCGGCTTATTCTGATGGTGCTAATGCTGCGAAGAGGCAGGCTGAGCGGCGTTCAGGCAAAAGTTCTTGCAAGCAAGAGGAGGAAGGAGGCAATGAAGGAGGAAATTGCCAAACTGAGAGAGAAGGGGAAACCTGTTAGCTAAAGATTTGTTTTTTTTTTTATTGCATACAAAATGTATTTCTTCTCATTTAATTTAATTTTAATTTCATATCTCATTCAAATTTCATGATTAAATTCATATAATTTTACTTGTAAATTCTGATAAAAATTTTTTTTTTTCTCACATACCATCCCTATCTCAAATCAAAATATTTTATTTATATTCTACATAAACCATTCAAACTTCACAAATTTCTCAAGCTCAACGATTAGCCCGCACAATTTAGGCATTGTTTTGCACGAGTACCAAAATGATACTTTTTTTAAAAATAATAATAATAATTAATTTTTATTATATTTTACAAAAAAATTTAATATAAAAATATTATTTTACTTCATATAATCAATTATTTTTAACAAAATTATTAACTTTATTTCAAATCCTATGCAAAATACTCAAATTAAATATTTTAATCTAAAATTACATATTTTAATGTCAAAGATGAAATATGGCGTATATCACACTAAAATTTTATAAAATTATAAATTTAACACTATTTTTAGACAAAATTACATTATACTTCAAATTCTGAGTCCTAAAGCCATAATTTATAATCCAAAATATTAAATTTTTTCTTTCATAAATTATTTTAATACTAAAAATTAAATTTTAAATTCTAAATTTTAAAATTTAATGCTATACTCTAAATACTATTTATTTCATAAATTAGCTACATATAAAATTTATTTAAAATTACATCTAATGAAATAAAAGTCTCTAATATAAATTTATAGACTATACATAATACGATAAAATCCATGAAAATGCATTTGTAATTTGATTAATATTTTTTTCAAAATTATTATGTAAAATATACAATTCTATAAAATTTTGATGTGATAACTATAATATTTTATTTTTAATAGTAATGTATGTAATTTTTTATAATTAAGGTGTCTTTTATATAATTTTTATGAGTGTTATATTTCCTTGCATAAAATACTTGAATATTATACAGTATATTTATGAAATGAGTGTAAAAGCATGCAGTATTGGTATACGAATAAGAGCATAATTGTTCACCAAATTATATCAAAATAATAATAATAATAATAATTGTTTACCAAATAATAATTTCTATGCAGAGATTTTACAAATATTATATATAAGTGAAACAAATAAAAAAAATATATGAGTACTATATTCACACTACTCAAAAATAATTTATGTATGTGAGAAAAAAACTTTAAAGAAAAATCTGTACTTAAGTGACTAGCTAAAGAGAGATGATGAAGAAGTAAAATGCTATAGTGAATCATATATAATTAATAATTAATTAATTATAAATATTATTATATAAATTTATTTATTTATTTCTCAAAAGTTATGTGTGTGTCACTATATTTTGAATATATAGTTATAAATTGATTTTATTAAGTTAAAGTAAAGGTTTAATTTTTTTTATTTTATTTAAAAGAGTGAAAGTATAGTTATTTATTAATATAAAAAGAATATATTTTGTAATTTTAAAATATGCGGCAGTATTCTGTAAATATGTCAGAATAAAAATACTTTATATTAATGTATGATTTCAAAAAATATATATTTTTAACCAAATAAAATCTTCTTTTCTCATCCGCGGCCGAAGGAAGCGGAAAAAATGTCGCTTCTTCAACCATCCACCACAAACGCCTCCATTCATCTCTTCCGCCGTTCAATTCACTACCAAAACCCTAATTTTCCCTTTCAAATCTCCTACTCCAGAAATCCTCACAGCCAGCCAAAGCCTTCGCTTGACTTGCGTCGCTTCTCAGCATCTGCTGCCCCTAATGCAGAGCAAAACCCCGACGCCCACAAAAAACCAAGCCCAAGCCCTCGGAAAAGAGGCCGGCCTCCAAAACCTAAAGGCTCGCTGGAAACAGCTGCCGATCCGGGTGCCGTCGATGGCTTTCCGGTGACGATCCCTCGCAAGCCACGGCGAGGGCGACGGAGCGAGGCGGTGGCGGTGGAGGACTTTGTTCGGGAGAGGCTGGAGCAGGTGTTTGCCTCCATACGGAAGCAGAACGCCGAGGTGCTTGAAGGGAAAGGGGAAATTTTGAAGCAGACGGTTCCGGAAGTTGAAAAGGAGGTAGACGGGAAGGATGAGGAGAGGGAGGATGAGGAAGATAAAGTTCACGTCGTGGAAGAGGAAGCCCCGGATTGGCCAGTTGATGCAGACGTGGGGTGGGGGCTAAGAGCGTCGGAATATTTTGAGAAGCATCCCATCAAGAATGTGGTGGTGGATGGGGTGGAGATCGATTGGGAGGGGGAGATGGATGAAGGGTGGGTGCAGGAGATCAATTGTCTGGAGTGGGAGAGCTTAGCCTTCCATCCCAGTCCTCTCATTGTTTTGGTCTTCGAGCGCTACAATAGGTATGAAAAGTTTCCCCATCCTGTGATAATTTCTCAGTAATAGGTGATTGTTTTTTTATAAGGACTGCTGTTCAAATATCTGCTGGCTGGCATTTCGTGTTATTTAGTATGTGGCGCCATTTGTACTGCAGATTTCCCCTTTCTTTCAGTTTTGTTTTTATCTTTGTTGTTAAATCTCTAGTTATCAACTAACTTAAAAGCTTAAGCTAGTAGGTGATTACACGCCCCCTTACACGCATGCTCTTTTACTTTGCAGCATAGATCCGATTAAGCATAGGTTCTTTCTTTTTTAAACATATGCTTAGGGTTATTGAGTCACCGGATTTGAACTTGAGATCTCTGTCCCAAGAACTTACATTTGCTTTCGTAATACTTCTCCACATACTTTCATATGAGTGTAGCACAATGTAAACAATTTTGGCATAATTTTGTTTTTCATGGAAATGAAGTCCTTACCGAATTCCGAAATTCACGGTGAGGTGAATTGCTGGTTTGGACATTTGCATTTGTCAACGGAAGTTGGTATGATGGTTCACTCTGGCTACGTGGATAACATAATTGTTGAGATTGTTTATGATTCTGTTTCTTGAGAATTAATCTAGCAGATATGCTATTAGGTGATGGAACTGGTGTCAGTCATTCTTTGGGCATGACAAATTTGCAGTGTCAGTGCAAATTTGTACACATGGTGCATCAGATAGCTCACTGATGAAAATGGATTCTTAAAGTTAACTAGATAGTTGTGTTAAGGCTAATAATGAAGATGATGATGAATGCATAGTCGGCTTGCAATACTTATTTAGGTCAAATCATTGCTTTCAATTCGTCAAGTATCTTCTGCTAGTTTTATCTAAAGGAATAAATTCGGTGTCCTTTTCTGTTTTAGTCACCATGCCTGTGTTGTATGTAATCTCTTTTTACATTTGCGGTTATTATCACTTTAGATGTTTAACATACTGTTAGTTTGGTTTGCGGGTTATTTCTTCAAGTTTGATTTTTATGCCATTCGAGGCAATTTAGTGGAAATCTCATAAAAAGAATAGCTTCCATGGAGGTTATAGCAATAAGAACAGAAACACTGATAGCATGCTGTGATTGAATTT
The DNA here is from genome assembly GCA_019297695.1 of Apostasia ramifera. Lineage (NCBI taxonomy): Eukaryota > Viridiplantae > Streptophyta > Magnoliopsida > Asparagales > Orchidaceae > Apostasia > Apostasia ramifera. The sequence goes on from JAEMOT010000595.1 coordinate 83,000, forward strand.
TTCTTGTTAATCTCAGTTTGCATATTTTTTTACTGTAAAATGCTTCAGTTTTTTCGTTGGTTGCTGGAGGAAATCAGTCTATTCAAGGTTATGTGATGTCTGTAGTGAAGCTCAATGCAATGATGGTCAAAATTTTGATGTATATGAAACAGGTATCTAATTCCTAAGATGGCAGTGGCACCTAGAATAAATATAAACCAATGCCTATATTTCTTATACTGGCTTTAGAAGGGATTTAATCTTGGTTCTTTTTATAAATTGGTTCAAATATAATGTAAATCCAGTCATAGTACTTCTTTTTGTCTATTAAATTGTTTTCTAACAGGACTGCTGATAACTGGAAGCTGTTGAAGGAACTAGAGAAGGCAGCCAAGGTGTATTGGAGTGCAAAAGATCGGTTGCCTCCAAGGGTATTCTATAGTTCCTTTGGGTTTTCTGTATTCATGGTTTTATTTACATGTCATGCAAGTTTCTTTTGTTATATCGTGATCTACAGACCATAAAGATTGACATGAACATCGAGAAAGACTTAGCGTATGCTCTTAAAGTCAAAGAATGCCCACAACTACTGTTCCTAAAAGGAAACACGATTTTATATAGAGAGAAAGGTTCAACACTTTCCTGAGACGAACCTTTCTTTCATATCTGTCCTACATTGTAAGAACTTACCATATCTATTCGACCTGCATTTCCTTTTCAGAGATGAGAACAGCGGATGAATTGGTACATATGATTGCTCATGTCTATTATAATGCGAAGAGACCTTCATGGGTTGATCCAGCGTCAGTTGCTCGATTTTAATTCTGAAAGATTCAGATCGTCCTTAAGCATTGAAATCTTATTATCGAAAAGTTTCAGATTCCCAAGTTTCTCTTGTAGCAATGAAGCAGCCTAGCGCAGATCATCTTCACCATCATCAACACTTAAATTTTTTAATCCAGCAATCTTGATTAACAGTGCATGTTTTTATTTGAGTTTATGAAAAATTGCAAATCAATTTTGATGTACAGCCAATATGTTTGGAAGTAATGTTTTTCTGCTTGGTAACAATATTTAATAGTGTTATTAGTACAGTTGATAATGGGTGGAAATTTTGTTTATTTTGAGGACAGGAATCTGGATATGTCAATGGTTATTCCATGTTCTTCATAACATTGTTTCACTAATTAAAGAGTTTTGGTTGACGAAGAATTTGAGTTCAGAGAAAATAAGCGAAAGATCTTGTGCGAAGACGGCCCAGTTTACTGCGTGAGTTCCCGCAGATCTTAGATTTGGTTTTAGGTGACGTCTTAGATGAAGTTGCTGAAGATCCCTATTTATAGGCGAGGAGGATGTTGCAGCAAGAGGAGAGGTCAATGTGCCGGCTGCCATTTTGTTAGAATCTTGCTCGGAGGTAGATGTCAAAACTCCATTTCTTTCTAGTTTGTGATTTAATATTTCATAGCAAACCTTCAGAGGTGACGACAAGAAGAATGAAGTCACGACTCGAGATGTCGGGAAATTCTTTGATACATTTGGAAAAGGTGCCGGTCGATTCCCACGGGTAAGATATGGAGATCGGGTAAGATATGAAGATCCAAGGTTGGCGCTCAGATAATCTATAAAGTTCAATCAAGAATCGGGTTTTCATTCAACTCGACACATGTTTGATGACAAGGCACATAGTCTGACCGGTTTTCCTGAATTGCTATATGGACAATCAAAACTGAAGCATCACTCAGCTCACAAGGGTGTGGCAAGCTGACTTGAGCTCCAAGCCTTGCCTTGGCCCAAGTTATACATTGTGGTGTCATGCAAGGCCTAGGTATTGAAACTTGAAGTGACTTAAAATAAGATTATTTATGGAAAAATTATATATATATATATATATATATATATATATATAATATAAATATTATTTTAAGAACATTTTAAATATGTTAGTAGTACTTGTTTCATATTATGATGTTTATCAATCACTTCTTATTGAATGTAATCATGATTTTTTATATAAGTTTTTTAAAAATAAGTAATGGATGTTGAGTATTATTTAATAATTAAAAAATATTAATATTATTGCACATTAATATTATATATTGAATTATTAAAGTTGATATTATTGATGTTTTGTATTGCTAAATAATATTTAATATTTATTTTTTAGTCATAAAATATTTATGTTAATAAAATATAGTTGACGGCTAATATAATAATAATTAGATTGAATTAGGAAGTTGGCAACAAATAAACACTTTAGTGTTGAGTGGGTTTTAATGTGCGTAGTATTTTTTGAAGTAATGTTTATATTTTGAATATTTAATGAGTATATAAAATAGTTTTATGTATTATATATTCAAATCTCTTATTATTTATTTGTCTATTTATTTATTCTTTTAATATTTGGTCATTTTGCAAACCGTGCCTTGTTTCCTTTTATTGAGTATGAAATATTAATTTAAATTTTTAATTTATGTGGTGTTTATGTTATTTACACTATAAAATAAAACAAATTCTGGTCCTGGCCCATTCATATCATTTTCTTGACTACGATTTTAGGTAATTTTTAAAAACAAAAAACAAAAAAAACTTTATCTATATTAATGATGTAAAGATGTGTAAGAATGGGCAGTGTTCTTCTAGCTCAATTTATCTTAATATTTATTACCATAATTTTCATGTGACATAAAAAAAAAAAAAATTGTGCTCAGATTAAATTAAAAAATAAAAACTAACTCTGCAGGAAGGTACCTTCACCCTGTAGAATACCCGTAATTTAAAACTCGTAGTTTAGTCGATTTAAACTCAACTCGATTTTGTATAGTTCAAAATTAATTATATAAAATAAAATTAATTCAACTTATAATCTATTTGATATATGTATAATAGTATGTATGCAGGCTTAATATATTTTATGTATATGAATTTATTATATAAATAATATATAGGAGAAATTTAAAATATATTTTTAAAAAATTTGTATAATATATATATATATATAAATTTAATATAGAAAGTAATATATATTATGTAAAATGAATTTTTAAATCAAAAACTAAGATCGAAAATTTAACTCAATTTAACTCGGAAACTAATTTGAAATTAATTATATTTCAGTTAACTCGAATTAAATTCAACTCAAACTCAAAATCTTTGAATTTGAAATGAGGTAAACTCACTCGAACTCGACTATATATCAGTCATGAGCCCCATGGCATATCAAGTAGGAATTTTTTTTAAAGCTTGATATAAAAAACACCTTATGGTTTACTAAATTTATAGCGTTAACTTTCAGCTATTCGTATTTGACACTTTTAGATTTGGCTCCTGAAGCTATTCATGACTCATATGCAACGTCTTTGGACTGAAAATCAACTTGCTGGTGATCTGGTAGCCTCTCTATTTATTTTTTGTCGCATCGGTGTAGCTATTTAAAAAAATAATTGCAGCACAGTGATTACGTCGCGATAGTTAAATTTGTATTTTTATTCGTTACTGAGTTAAAGTTTTACCATATAATTAAAGATATCAGACAAGAATTTGACTCATATATAATAGTTAACAAATTGCCCTCCCACCGGCACCATTGAATTTTTTTTATTTTTTTATTTTTATTTTTTTTTATTATCAAGCACCATTGAATATTGATGGCGAACAGCTCTGATTTCGCTATGGTGGTCCCCAATCACACATCATTGACAGGAACGGCTGCACTGCATCCACAGAATCGATAAAAATTTACTAAAAAAAAAAATTTACATCTGTCATCTTCAAAAATTTATTATTTCTAGACTGTACTTTTAAAATTTATTATTTTCATGCAGCATCTTTATCTAACTTTAAAAGCGAGTTACTGTCTATAAATTTACCCCAAAATAAAAAATACTATCTGAAAATAATGAATTTTAGGGGTGTCGCTTGAAAAAAATAAATCTTTGTGGGTGACAGATGTAAATCTCTCTCTGCTAAAAGGTGTTATAAATTGTTTCGATAGTGATATAATAGTAATTTTTAAGTATATTAATAAGAATTTTGTCTTCTATTAAAAACGTGTAATAAACATATTAAGAATACAATAAAAAAATATAATATAGAATTTATAATTAATTAATTTAAAAATATTATTATATTATAATTTTCAAAAAACTTAGGAGTGCAATTGCATCACCTAAACATAACGTGTATTTGTCGTGTACCTGACTAAAGCAAAATTGATTCTATTATATGTGATATTGAATCTGACTCATGCACTCATCGACCCGACTTAGACCCAAACTATTGGGCTTAGGTCTAATAAACAAATTTTAATTCAAGAGATATGAATATTTTAATAAATATCATAATAATAATATTTTAATTTAAAATATTTTTTAATGATAATAAATATATGATAGAACTAAAGACTGAAAGAGAGAAGAATCTAGATTGGAATAATAAAATATACGTACAATAAAATAAAAATTTAATCATAAAGTTTTAAAAAATAAATCTTTTATATCATCTTTGCAATCATAATAATTGAAACAACTTAAAGTAAAAAGGAGAGAAAAATCATAAAAAATAATAAAATAAAAATATAAAATATGATGAAAATATATTATAATGAAATTATAAAAAAATTAAATTAATATAATAGAAGAAAACTACTTGTGAATTATATGTTATCGCTCATCTAATTCTAGTCACTTCAATTTTACTAGAATTATATATTAAACCAAAGAACAAAACTATATAATCAGTTCTGAATACCGTAAGAACTAGAATCAACTCACATTAACTTGAACCTAGCCCAAATTTATCAATTTGGTTCAGTTCCGAGTCAGTTTTTGATTCTTCGAGCATTATTTCACACTCCTCGTAGCGAGTATTTAAAGCTAATTGATGGAATAATTGACATTTGTCTTGATCCATGTGAAATCATTCAAAAAACATAGAATTGTTTTTTTATGGAACAAAAAGTATAGATTAATGTAAAATAAGGTATAATCATCAAAACTTGAATGTAATTAATTTGAATGTATATGATGTAGCCAAATTTGGTCAAAATGATGTCATTGTGACATTGTCACACCAATTTTCCTTTTAAAAAATTGCCCAAATAATTGATATTAAAAATCAAATAAAAAATAATTATTATCACAGTAATAATAGCAAAGTTTTCCTCTCCGTTATGACTTAAAAATCTCACCATTTTAAAATTTCTTTCAACTAAAAATCATATTTTATTCTAAAAATAAATAATATTTTGTAATTTATTTTTAACAAATTTTAATATTAAACAATCACTTTATTTTAAATTCAATATAATTTTTAATATAACTAATTCACTTTATTTCACATTATATACATTATTTTAAATATTTTTACAAACTTTTTTTATTTTTTATTTTCTAAACAAACATAGCCTTAAATTAAACTAAATAGTTTTTACACATATTCCACATATTTCCAAATTCTTGATATTTTTTTAATTAAAGGTTACTGCATCAAGAAACATAAAATATGTGAAGGTTATATTTCTATTTACAATAATGGAAAATTATATAAAAGGCTTGAGATTTACATAGCTATTGCCAGTTATGTGGCATTTGAAAACAGAAATGAAAAAATGTGAATAAAATAAATTATAATTATAAACTGGACTTATTTGGATTAATGGAGCTATTGATTATAATATCAAAAGTATTTTGAGAATTAATATAAAAATTATCTGTTAAATATCTAAATAAAATTATCTTAATACTATGTAATCACTATAAAAGTATTCAACATAATAATGTAATTTAAGCTCCTTTTCTTTAAATTTAAAATTTAGTATTCCTGAAAAATAAAATTAATTATAATTTTAAATTTGAAGTATTTTATAATATAAGATTGAGTTTTAATCAATGTATAGTTTCAATTAAAATTCAAATCAAATAGAAGAGTTATGGCCAATTTGAAATCTGTTCAAAACTCTTATATGATGCTTGTGGCCGAAAAGAGCAGAAAGTGATCGCCGGGTGATATCTTAAGAAAAAGAATCACTGAGGCAAGTGTGGCTCCTGGCAGCCTTCTAGGCCGAGTAATAAGCGGTGAGAGAGACACAAAAATGAATTGTCCTGTATTAGAAAGTGAGAGATATCCTGAAATGTATAAGTAGATAACATGATCTCAAGTAGTAGAAATGTCTTTTGGAGCAAAACTATGAGGCTAATGATAAAAAATTCTGTAGTTAAGCATGCTTGAGCTGGAGTAGCATTGAGATCTCTGAGAAGTACTCAAGTCAAGCAATTTTTATAAAATTAAAGTGAACAATATTTCTATATTTGGATCACGAGATGTTACATCTTAACTTTTTAGCATGACTTATTTTTATGTTTGAACTGATTTTGATTCTCATGTAGAGATGAAATCAAATTTGAAAAATTCAAAGAAAATTTAAAGCTTTAGGATCACATGTAAAGATTTTTTAAATTGTGTTCCAAGTTGAAAGATTTATCAAAATTCACCTAGAGGAAATTTAGCTAAGAGGAAAATTGCTTTATGTATTTACTAGTCATTTTGAATCAAATTTAACAAAATTTATACTTATTTTATTTTATTATTACTATTTATATTCATCTCATATCCGCTTCCACCTTTTTCCCGTCTTTACGTATTTTGTTTCTCCTAAAATTCGTACCGCTTCGCCCTGCTCTTTCCTTCCTTAAATATATTATTAATAATTTATTTTAAATAAAATAAAGTGATTACACTTATTTAAATTTTTAAAATTTTAAGATTATATAATAATATTTAATTACTAGTGAGTTACGAATTAGAACAGATATGATTTAGTTATATTTAAATTTGCCTGATTATGAACCGAGTTAGAGTGGATCGTGGGTCAAAAGTATAAAGGTAAATTATGCCCAGGGCCCTGAATTTAATGCTTAATATCATGTAGGTAAATGTTTTTAAAATTATAATATCGGGGTCCCTGACTTTTATAAATTATCAAATGGGTCATTTTTAAATTTTTTTATAATTAAAATTTTTAAAATTACCGTTTTACCCCTGCCCCTTTCTCTCTCCTCCTCCTGATCCGGCAAGTCGCGTGGCCGCCGGGGGACAAACCGCGCAGTCGCCGGCGAGCACGTGCGTTGGATCGGGAGGAAAAGAGGCCTCTCTCTCTTATCAGGAGGAGAGAGAAAATTACTGGATAAAATAGTAATTTTAAAAAATTTTAATAATAAAAAAATAAAAAAAGACCTATTTAGTAATTTATTAGAACTCAGGGATTGTTATAATTTAAAAATTGTGGACCTGTGAGATATAAGTGTTAAACTCAGAGATCTGAACGTAATTTGCCCAAAGTATAATTATAGGATTTATATTTGTTCTGTGAGGGGTGGGCCAGGTTCGAGTTAAATGAGGCATTGTGTACAGATGGCCAGTTGGCCACCCTATGAGCTTCTCCCAACTGCTGCGCCTGATCTCCCCCACTCTGTGCTCGTTCACATGGCCAGCCCAAATGAATGCGCCTGCGACGCTACTGCCGGCGAGCTCTCTCGGAGCGATTTCCCGGACAACTTCGTCTTCGGCGTTGCTACCTCCGCCTATCAGGTTTATGGTCAACAGAGACAATGTTTCATCGCTTCTCCTCACTAATCCCTCCTCTGTATCTCTTTTATTCTCGTTTCTTCTTTTTTGAATAAGAGTGATCGCTTTCCTTTTAGGGTGCACAGATGCTTTCTGTGTTGTGAATTCTCTTGCACTTATTATTTATTTATTATTTAAATCTCCGCTGAGAATGTTTCTGCAAGCTTCCCGGAGGTTTAGGATATGGGTTTTGATCCTCTCGGGCTTGTTCCGGATGTCTTATATCAGTTTATGTGCATGTTGGATGGTTCAAGAGAATGGTAAGAGAGACGATGGTTGCTCTGGCCCTGCAATTTAATTTTTCTATCTCCCTGATCAGCTTTTTCTTATAAAATTTACTGAGTGGTAGCCGCCCAGACCTCCAGGCCATGAGTTCTGATCTCATCTTTAAAAAATAAATAAATCGCTTTCCTTCATTGAGAGGATTTTTGGGCCATTTTTCCTGTCAATAGTTTGAATAAAAAAAATCGTCAAGGGGATGAAAAATGGGGGAGGAAATAAGTATGATAGGAATGGGAACGATGCCTATAGAGGAAAGCGGAGGACATTGTTGAAGAATTTTAAAAGGTGTGGAAGGTAACACAGAAAGAAAGAGATGAAGACAAATGCAGCTCAAAGCTGCAGACTTTTGACTCACCTAGTGTAGTTTATATTCCCTTTGATCATAGATTAACTGCCTCTTTAAAGTCTTGTACGAGAATATTTCAACATTTGTCTTATAGAGCATTATAGAGAAAAGCACTAGTTCTTAAAACATTTGCCTTTGTTTGCTTTGAGACTCAAAGCATCCCAAAACCATCCTAAATTACCCCCATTGATTTTTTATATTTGTTTTATATCTTATACAAATTTCAACACTAAAAATCAGCTTCATTTCATATCTTACATGAATTTCAACATTAAAAATTAACTTTATTTTACATCCAACACAGATCTCAATATTAAAATAATTTTATTTCGCATTATAATATTAAAATAAATTTCCTTTTTTTGTTATCTCCAAAGCAACCCAAAACATTCTCTTACCAAATAAAGTCAAGGTGGGGTCCGAGAGCTCAATTAAGAAAATAACCACAACGACAACAACAAGAAATCCTAAGCTAGTTGGAATACATGCACAACTAGTACAACTTTAGAAGTAAAGTAGTGTAATGGTGGCCTGGCATTATGGGAAAGCAGAAGTAGAGATTTTCAATCATGGAAACAAAAAGAAAAAAGGAGAGAGCTATTAGATTCTAATCTATGACCATCATACCACACATGCGATGCACTAATCTATGAGTTAAGTAGGTTGATATGTGAGCAATAGCGTACAAAAATACATGATGTTAAATATCTGGTTATCAACTGACCTAAAAGCATAAGCTTGTAGGTTATGGACCAGAAATAATTTTATATTTTAACACACTCTCGCTTAAATAAGCTTATTTGCTTTCTAGAGTAGAGTTGAACATAGGTACTTTTTATTTTTTAAACTTTATGTTATAGATAATTGGGGGTTACTAACTTTCGAACATGTGATCTCTGACTTTGATATCATGTTAAATCTCTGGTTACTAATTGATCTAAAAGCTTAAGCTTGTAGATTATGTCCCAAGAATAATTTCATATTCTAACACATGACATTCCCATTTCTTAGCAATTAATGTTAATGTATCCAGTTGAATCTAATTTCATTATTCTTTTCTTCTGTTTATTTCATTTCAACACATAGATGTTCTCCTTTTTCTACACTGCAAAATGCAACATTTTGACTAGGGATGACCTATTGATTTTCTCCAGAATTATTGCAAAATGTTTATGTATGACTATTATGCAACAGGAGCTTTCTATAATACTTAAAGCATATCTTGCATGATCATTTGTTACTTTTGTTTCCTCCGAGAACCAGTCAAACTAGGCAAATATATAATTTGCTATGATTCATGTTTTCTAGTAAAATAATATTGCCCTCTATATTAGGTTACACTCCCTCTTAAACGCCCCTGATTATTACCTACTTTAGGTTGAAGGAGCAAGAAATGAAGATGGCAAGGGTGACAGTATATGGGATATATTTTCACAGAAAAATGGTTTTCTTTCTCACATTCTTCCTTGATTCTTCTCCTTGCACAGTTTCAAAGTAAAAGTAAGTTAATTTGCTTGCTTAATGTTCCTTTAACTAGGAAATATCAAGGATGGAAGTAATGGTAACATTGCAGTAGACCATTATCACCGCTACAAGGTTATTAACACGTCTCTATCTTTTTAGTAATTCATTCATGCACCTATATCACAAAACATATTTTTTTCTACTAAAGATTCTATCTGGACCTCCAATTTTGTTAATTCTTTAAGGTTCTAGTTTTATTGAATGGTACTTAGTATTTTTGGAGGTTTTATCATCTTAGCATTTGTCATTCACACATATCAGTTTGGATATGTTCTGACGCATGCATTTTAAAATTTCATGGTGTACTTACATATTCATATTTCTTTGATGAAATATTTGTTCAATAGTGATTTAGCATCACTTGTAAATGACCATAGTGCAGTTTTTTTTTTTTTTCCTTTTTACATTTAGTGGCTTCTAAATTCCCTGCTCTACCTTATCCTATGCACCTGCACATGTACACAATTTTAGACGAAGTATTTATTCACCTTATTTGAGCAATGAACATGTTTTACCTAGGTTGGACAGTTTTTAATTTGATTTTATTCCCTCTTCTTGTTGCTTTTGTCACATGGATTCAATTTGTGCGCCATCCACATCATCCGTTTTTTTTTGAATGTTCACATGTTTCCTTTTGCTGTTTTGTTGAATTTGGGATTGAGATAATAAAATTCAATGCATGCTTTTCTGAAACAATTTGCTATTCCTCATTTCTGAGGCATATTTCTGTTTGCCCATGTTGATGTAGGGGTTGCGTATCCACTAACAGTCTAACTGGCATGAGATGAGATTAGCCAATTTACACTACCTGCAGCATTGATGGCACTTGAGTATCCATAGTATGACAAATGCAAAAAGTGATGTTTCTAGAAGAGGACACTTTCTGGTCCTGGATTAGTTTCAGATTACTGAAAATTTTTTTATGGGATTATTAGTTCTTTTGCATAAATATACTGTAGTGTCCTTGTAGTCATCCTCATGTCCCAACTATTTTGCCATTCTGTGCTCCTGAAAAATTTTAATTTGACCATCCTGTACTCAAAACGCATCCCAAATTCCCAAACGAGCAAACCTATAAGGAGTTACACATCCATTATTCAACTGTAATGTAAGAACTCACATGTGTGACTTTTACTTTATTTCTAAATAACAGATTTTCTCATTTTCCCTTTTTCTTGTGACTGGTACTCTAAACATCAGATATAAAACCATGATATAGATGTATATGAAGAATTGGATATACCTTATGATTCATATATACTTGCTCTACAAGAGCTATATGCATTTAGTACAGGTTGTTGGAGTGAATTTGACATTTCATTAACATTTCATTAGCGAATTTGCCTTTGGAAGCATGATAGTCTGTTGATGTGGAATATATCAAACATGAATAGAATAGTTATAATCTAATGCTAGTTTATACTGTGTTAGACGCTGATGTGGTCCCCATGGTCCACATCTTCATCACAATATTATCTTCGCCCTGAGTGTACCTATCTCGTTATCACTATAGAGTATCTACTACTAGTAGTAACAGTCTAACAGACAAGCACATGTTTATGTTTCCTCGTATTTGATTGATATTAATGTTTTTGTTATTATTTATATTGTTTGTATGGAGTTGTAAGGGATGGAAGGGTATGTTATACCATTATGTATTGAGGTAAGGTTGCATGTGTATTCATTGTGGATATATACACGTAAGGAGGTGATACAACTGATATATGTTTATGTCAGACAGTCTGTTCATGATATAGACCACCCAAATAGCGACTTGTCAGACCACATGTCGAACAATCCATTTATGATCAGACCACCCAGATAGAGAAATGGGGGCATTAACTGTTAACCTAATAGAACAATCTAATCATTCAATGAATCTATTCCATCAATGGTTAACAACCCATCCGATTAGCCTATTCATGTAACATCTATAGAGAATGGATAAGGAGTTTGAGACCATATCCCCTTATGGAGATACATCATAAGGATCTTTTAATCCATGTTTCTTGGATGGCTAACTAAATTCACAGATGGCTATCACCAGAGTAGTGTCAAAGCCCACTTAAGTGCCTAAGTCTCTAGTTCTTTCCTATAACCATGACGACTCAAAGTGGAACTATATATAGGGAGGGACTCATTGCTTTCCAGTGAAATGAAATCTCTCTAAGTTCTAAAAAAAGTTGGAAGAGATGTCCATCTCCATTAATAGACTGATTGCTAATACAGCAAATGCCTTGACTGCTACAAGGGTTCCCACTCGTGGCCTGTCTCCTCACCATACTGAGGAGCATGGTCACCAATCCCAAGGTAATCCTATTCAAACCCTGGTAGCACCTCTGAAAATAGCACTACATAGTTACTTTGAGGAGGAAGCATATTATTTTGTAAGGGAAGATCACTAATAAAGAAAAGAGGTTATGTGACTTTCGTGGCTACTTCTGCATTGACCCACATGATGTTATCTCCCGGGCACAACTACATCCTTATCATGTGGCTGGCTGACAAGACTTTGATTCCAATCATGCAATAGCATGGTCATTTGACTTATTGCCTCTGTAGACTTGTTATTTATATCCTTGCTCCTAATTATTTGTTGGTCGATGTGTATGTTTTCTATTCTGCAGGATTAATGTCCAATTCCTGATCTAGAAAAGTGGTCGTACTTATAAAATTTGATGACTCTTGCTTTATAGATGTCTCTATGGTATATTTTGTTATATTTATCCATTTTTAGTATTGCATTAATGTACAACATATACTGTCATGTGCTGGCATCCATCATTTTGGCCTCCTTTTTGTCAGTAATTTTCTTCTATTTCTTATTTTTAGTTAATGTTCTCAGTTGCAGTCATGTTGATTGATTTTTTAAAACTTTAAACTATTACAATACAGGAAGATGTAGAACTCATATCCAAGCTAGGGTTTCAAGCCTACAGATTTTCTATATCCTGGTCTCGTATTTTTCCTGGTATTTCCTGCTATCTTCTATTGCATTTCTTCAGTCAGTTTCTGCACATGCACTTTGGCTCATTCTCTGTGCCTGTTGCTGCATCAGTGAAAAAGCACCATTCCCATATTATGTTAACTTATTACGAACTCAGTGCAGTTGATTACATTGGAGAAGCAACACTACATTCCTTATAGCATCTGGTTTTAATATAGAAGAGAACTAGGGTGGAAGCTAGGCCCAAATGAATTATTACAGTTGCTGACACGATGTCATTTTAATTCATTTGATACAAATTTGAAGGATTGCATTTGACATTCTTTGCAGCTCTTGTCATTGCTTCCCCTTTTGATATATAGTTAATGAAGGCATTGATTCATATAAAGATTCAGAGAAGTAAATCCCTTGCAATAATATGACTGCTCCAAGCCACTAGATCCTGTCACTTATATGTTCTGATCTTTGGTTGATCTATGTAAGCATAATTCATTGGTACTGCTGTAGCTGAAAGAAAAGTTGGTCTGGTTCTTTTTTCAGAAACCAAAAACAGCAGTGTGCCGCAAATGTCTAATGTATTTTTTTCATATATTTGGTGGAGCTTACAGATAGTGAGGGTACAAGTAACCAAATAAGCATAGAATATTAAAGTCTTATGTTGGCTGTAAATTTTGTGATTGTTATTTGAAATTTGATGCCTAATCAATTAAATGTTAATATCTAAGTTTTTATAGTGTTCTTCTGTGAAATACAGTTTAAGCATGTCTCAGTGGAGGAAGAACTTCTTCGACTGTTTCATTAGTTCCGCATGGAGCAAACTCTGCTTCTTTTATGATTCTACGAATGGTCAATCTCATTATTTGTATGCTTGGATGGTTCTTACTTGAGTATCGAATGTTTTAATTGTTTGCGACTTTATACTGGATGATAAGCCATCATTTTGGCAATTCCAGGCTTTTATTTGTTTATGTGCATGTAAACTAAAAGAAGTTGTCATTCATCTTTCATTTCTTTTGCATTAGTTCTTTGAAAATGATGCCCTTCAGCCAAATTTAATTCTGTTGTACAATTGTTTATTCTGAATTGTTTGAACTTTGGTATTTATTTAGGGCCTTTGTATGATTTTGTTACTCCTGCAGATGGATTTGGAGATAAAGTAAATGACAAAGGAATTGCCTACTACAATAGCCTAATTGATTTCTTGCTAGCAAAAGGTTAGGTGTCTTAATCATGTTTCCAATGCTTAAAAGTTTCCTGTCAAGGTCAGCAATTGTTTGTATCAATTTCAGGTATCCAGCCTTATGTTACACTATATCACTGGGATCTTCCATATAAGCTTCACGAATCTGTGGGCGGATGGCTCTCAGAGAAAGTGGTGTAAGCTGTGCAAATTCTAGATACTAGTTAATTTGCTCTAGTTTGAGCTTGGAAATGCTTATTGCTGAAACGTAAATATAATACATGGAAAATAGCTAACCATTTTCATGAGGCAGATTACAAATTTCAACCTAAAATAATCTTTAAGACTTGAAAGGCCTGCTTGTTTGTATGGTTAATTTCAAACAGGGTTTAAAATAAACTGAAAGGTTAATTTTAATCTATGTGAATTTGAGTGTTTGTTTATATTTATGATAGGTAAAAATTAAATTTTTATTTATTTAAAGTGCTATTTCACTTATCTAAAATATATAATTACAAGAATTATTAAATATTCGTGAAGTTTAATCGTACAATTTATTTTGACTAATTTTACCAACGGTAAAATTTTAATAGATAAATTGAAAATAAAAATCTAGTAAATTAAACTTCAATAATATACGCATTTAACAAATAATTAAGAGTCAAGCAAACGTTATACTAACAGCAATTCTCAGATATTGTGATGCAACAAAAAGTGAATTTAGTTATATAATTGAAACAATAACAAAGTCAACAACAAGCGCATGTCCAAGTACAATTTAACTCATTGCTTAGTAATATTCAAACATAACTGAATAGAACTAATTCACTCGATCCTACGAGGGGGTCCAAGGGTCGTGGAGGAAGTAGATGCTCGTGAACTTGTATGCAAAATCCTTGAAACATGTTGCTGTAGACGACGTTCACCTTCCGCTCTCGATGCCACTTTGAAATATAATGCTCCTGGAAAGCGATTGACTTGTGCAAAACAATCTTCCCACCGATAATAAACTCCACTACGACGGCCTTCCAAAACCACATAAATAGGCATCTGCAAACACAAATGTTAGATGCAATATTGTATATTTAAAAGTATGTTCGGAAATGTCAGCATAGTATGTGTCACGTATGAAATAAAAA
Organism: Apostasia ramifera; assembly: GCA_019297695.1. Lineage (NCBI taxonomy): Eukaryota > Viridiplantae > Streptophyta > Magnoliopsida > Asparagales > Orchidaceae > Apostasia > Apostasia ramifera. The sequence continues at coordinate 98,017 of JAEMOT010000595.1, forward strand.
AAATTAATGTACCTCTTCAGTCAAAGCAACTAGACTACAAAAAATAAGTTCCAGAAATCTAATTACATTGACGTCCCTAAATGTCATCAGTAATTACCCTGCGTAAAGCATCACCTAAACGACGATCACCAACACGAGAATGGTCATGTGCTTCTTCTTGTTGCACAGTTAATTCAACATCATCTAACTCGGTCTCGACTTCACTTATGTCTTGCTGACGAAATCAAGTGTCGCGAGGTGAGTAACGTGCTTTGAAATTATGTAGTGTGAAACAAGCAATGATAACATCTCTTTGAGTCTGAAGTGGGAATGACTTCATTGTATTTAAAATTGCGAAACGCTGCTTCAAAATGCCAAAAGACCTCTTTATCACATTGCGAAGGCTAACATGTTTGTGATTAAATTTTTCTTCTTTATTTTTGTAACGTCTAGCATTTTGTCCCCGAAACTCTCCAATATGATAGAATTTTCCGATATGGTGCCAAAAACTTTGAAGTGTTTGCGTAGCCTAAATCAACGAGGTAATACTTTCCTACATTAACAAATGACATCTCAAATTAACTTGTCATCAATTTATTAATGATCAGAATAATTCAAGAAACGTGTACTCACCACGTGGTACAATAAAGTCTCCAATATCAAGTGCCCATCGCAAAACACGCATGTCTGAAGCACTACCTTCCCATCTAGCTGCTACACAATGAAACATCTCATCAAATCCAACAACGGCCATTACGTTTTGGGCAATTGTACCCTTCCTGGTACGATATGAACGATTGCTGAGATGTATGTTCCATCAATAGCCACTAAGTAATTCTGCAAGTCAAACTGAGTTACAATTAGAGAAAATGTGACTGAATAGCTTATGTATATATTAATTATACTGAGAGTAATCTCATTTACTTTGATGTGTGGCCAAAAGCACGAATCTCTATGTGCTTTATTGCTACATGGGGCATTATCATCAGGTAACTTAATTAGCTATGGTGTTAATGCAACTATGGCTTGTAGAGTTGAATTAAAGTATTTGCTGATTGTTTCAAGAGAATGTTGAAACATCTCAGCGCATTCACGATCTCCTGGTGCAAATGCAATGATACGCATGAATATATCGATTTGCTCGATCGCGGGTACATGACGTGAATCAGTTAATAATCCTTTTGAAACAAGAATATCGCGTAAAGCTGTAAAAGCCTCAGAATCTATGCGCATTACGTTGAACAGAACTTTAGGATGCTCGTTGAAAGTATATGCTCTAAATTTTGCAAACCACTGAATGGACGATTATACATTTTACGTGGCTGTCCAGGAATGCATTCGGATAGTATATAGTCTTCAAGCCACTTCTTATTCTCATCTAATGACATGAACTCAATGAACTCGACATGTCTACCGATAAAAGGGATACTTGTATTCATTTCAAACAACGTTTCCAGTGGCTTAAATAGATCAGCATTTACAAGTCTGACAAATAAATAAATATCCAAAAACATAATAATTATAGTCTTTGTAAATGTTACATTTATTCTTATGACATAATTATTTCATTCCTTAAAAAATCAACAAAAATGACATTATCAACATTACTCGGTACATAAGCATGTTTTGTGGAACGAAAACACTTCCATATTCCCAAGTACATAAGCATGAAATACACAGTGACTCTAGAAAAGAAAGGTACAATTTAGTCAGCTTGCAATTAAGGAGCATATAAGAATTAGACTGTTACCATGCATGCAGGATAAATAACCAACCAAAATATTTCAAATTCATTGAGAACATCATCAATATTACTAATCCGACACTCATGTAGCTGTGAAGACATTTTCTCCCAAAAGGCATGCCAAAATAAACGAGTCAGAGCTATTATACCAGGATAAATACCATGGATTTAGTTACAGGTTTTTTGCAGCCGAAAGTGAGGAAATTGCTGATAGAAATATAATCACGTTGCAATGCAGTGAAACAACATGAAAGTGCTTGAGAAATGTATGATTGACATGCTTCTCACTACTTTCACACCATCAAAACGTTTCAGATTCATTGAAAATATCACCAATGTTATTAAACCCTCAAAGCAATTTGTTAATTAGAAATCTGCTCACAAAAAAAGAGCATGAATTACCAATTATTCATCACAAAGTAGAAATTATGAAACAAATAAAGCAGCCCAAGAATAAGACCAAAGGGAAGGTCTGCTTCAATGTAGCTCGAAACCTAAAACCGACAAGTACAAAAAGTGAGCTTCACAAATGTATGATAGACATGCTCTCCACTAACTTTCAAATTGTCAAATGTTTCAGATTCTTTAAAAACATCACCAACGTTATTAAACCCTTACAGCAATTTGTTATTTAGAAATTTATTTTCAAAAAAGAGTGCATGAATTACCAATTATACTGATCACAAAATAGAAATCATGAAATAGATAAAGCAACCCAAGAAGAAGACTAAAGGGAATGTGTGCTTCTATGTAGCTCAACACCTAAAACTAATAAGTAGAAAACATGAAAGTGCGCTTGAAAAATGTATAATTGATGTGCTCTCCATTCATTTTCAAACCATCAAAACGTTTCAGATTATTTAAAAATATCACCAACGTTATTAAACCCTTAAAACAATTTGTTATTTAGAAATTTGCTTTCAAAAAAGAGTGCATGAATTACCAATTATTCATCACAAAGTAGAAACCATGAAACAGGTAAAGCAACCCAGGAACAAGACCAAAAGGAAGGTCTGCTTCAATGTAGCTCAACACCTAAAACTGACAAGTACAAAAAGTGAGCTTCACAAATGCATGATTGACATGCTTTCTACTCACTTTCAAACCGTCAAAACGTTTCACATTCTTTAAAAACATCACCAACGTTATTAAACCCTTAAAGCAATTTGTTATTTAGAAATTTGCTTTTAAAAAAGAGTAAATGAATTATCAATTATTCATCACAAAGCAGAAATCATGAAACAGGTAAAGCAACCCAGGAAGAAGACCAAAGGGAAGGTCTGCTTCAATGTAACTGAACAACTAAAACCGACAAGTACAAAAAGTGAGCTTCACAAATGTATGATTGACATGTTTTCCAGTCACTTTCAAACCGTTAAAATATTTCAGATTCTTTTAAAACATCACTAACGTTATTAAACCCTTAAAGCAATTTGTTATTTAGAAATCTGCTTTCAAAAAAGAGTGCATGAATTACCAATTATTCATCACAAAGCAGAAACCATGAAACAGGTAAAGTAACCCAGGAAGAAGACCAAAGGGAAGGTCTCACTTTCAAACCGTCAAAACGTTTCAGATTCTTTATCAATTTGTGTTCAGAAGCATTCCAATTTGTTTAAGAGGTCAATCAAACCATAAGCCCAAATGGATCACATGCATAAATATGCTTAGAAAAATTAAAACATTTCATTCATATTACTTCTAAACGCATACATTGTCAAAAGTGCATCTCAGAAATTAATCAATACATGTCACATCATTAGCACTTTTCAAATTCTATTTCAGCTGTCTCAGTCTCCAAGAACTACCCAAAACACAAAAAAGAACACCTAAAATAACAAAGCTAAATCCAAATTGGAGTCGTAGCAAAGGTTGGGTCGGAGTTACATATATGTTCAATCCAAGCGGGGAGCTCTTCATCTGTAAGAGACATAAAGTAGCTCTATTCTCCACATTTTTATTGCTTTCCAACATTTTAATGAACGTCTTGCTGGAGAGCTTCGGAATTGAATGCAACCTCTCGGTTGTAGCTACGATCACTCCTTTGGAAGTGTAATTCTCAACCCATTTGTTCATCACTTCTGTTCTTTTAATATAAATGATTTTACGTCTCTCTTCTTCTTCTGTCTTAAGTCCTCTCATCTTCTTACCTTTTTTGAAATCCGTAGTCCTCGATGTAGCCAACCTTTTCTCAGAACTAGAATCTCGCACACTCGTCTTACTGCCACTAACTCGGAATGACACATCTTCGTCAGCTTGGTTGATTGTTTGGTCTTCGATGTCAATTACTTCTATGTTTTTCATATCTCCTCAACTTCCAAACTAACTGAACGGTTTTCGCGTACCGTTCTAATTGCCATACTTCCCTTAACACTGTCTTTGGCACAAATTAATTCCATTTTGTTAAAATGAATAAAGCCACTAAGCCTGCATTACTTATAATCGGGATCTTCCTACAGTCAATTATAAATAATCAATTAGCTATAATGGTAGTTTTTGACCTTTATAAGTAAATTAAATCTCATTAGAACTACTGACCTTTAGTACCTTGTCCCACAATTCTGGCTCTACATCAGGCATACACAAGATTTTATTCCATTTCCATCCACTTTTTTCCTTCAGTTTATGGTAACATTTCCATTTGGATTTCAAGTTGTGCCACACATCCATAACCTTCTGCTTGGAGAAGTTGGCATTGAACTTCTCATTTAATTTTTGAACAGTTTGATTCCAAACTGCAAGGGAGTTTGGTTGTGAACCCTCGAGCTCATTATGTTTGTCTGCCTCCAACCTTAAGTCAATCACTCCATTGTGTTCTAAGAACTTCCTCCTTTTTTTTTCTCTTGAGCCTTGTCCAGCTAGTTCCGCTCCTTTTTCTCGTCGACTCATAGTTCCCTTCTTAACTAGAAAAAAAAATTTAAGCAATTATCTTGAGAAAGTAAAATAAAGGCATGTTGAAGTAACAAACTAACCTTTGTAATAATAGGTAATGAGCTCTTTTTCGAGTTTGTCACTACACTCTTTACATAACAATGGTTTATTTTCCACTGTGTCAGTAGATGATTCGCAATCTGTCAAAGTCTGAACTGTAGAAATCATTTTTGGCTTAATTTATTCACAGATAATGTGACCTGAGCTAAAGATAACTGAAGTACCACTACAAAGACCTTCGAAGTGCAGATTTTTACCTTCCCAGACACAGAAATATTGTTACTCCAATGAACATATCCCTAAAATCGCAAAAATAGAAATGGCACAGAGCAACCAATTAACAGTTGGCCCCCTTTTCTAATGGAAAAACATGCAGAAATAGGAAGATCATGTGAATATAAGAATCTGTTTCACACTTGCTGGAATGACAACAAGGCCGAATAATGCTTCATGCCCTAATCATATTGATGAAGTGGATAATTCCCTAATCATCAGCTACGACATAAATCATAGAGGTAGTCATGTACCATGTCGCATTGCATCATATGCTTAATAATCATTTGAGTAGAAAAATTTTCCAACAAAAAAAAGTCAAAAAACTACCCAAATATAGCAGCTCCTTTCGGTTGTGTAAGATGTTTGAACAATCATGCAGATTCAATAAAATAGCCTTTGACAAAATCGATTCCGACAGAGCGAATGTCAAAGTAGGAGTACACAAAGTTGCGATTAACTTACCACTGAAGCTGTAGAGGGAACATGTATGTTTGCAAAGAGGAGCGTAGAGCGGAGATCAACAAACCTCTATCCGTTATGGAGATGGAAACATTTTGAAGACAAAGCAGGGGACGCACTGTGTAAGTGAATGACGCTTACCGACCACGAGTAAATACCCAAGCCGTCGATGTGCTAACCTTCAGCTTCAGCGACAAGGAAGGATTGCTGCAACACTATCGGAATTTCGCGTCGGACGATTGTAAGGACAGAAAGTAAATGCAGCCCTAATAAATCTTCCGCAGCACTCCGCGTCTACCCCCCGCTTAAATTAAATATAACAGTCAATTAATAACAGTAACGATGTTAGATAACGACATTATGTAGGTTTAATATTAACCTACTTCCTAAACAAACAGGGGCGAAGGGTTTCTAAGACTTCCCATTCTTACCTATGTGAAAGAGCGCTTTCTACTAAAGAATTATATATTTACGAGTACAATGGCTTTACTAAACATAATGAGTCGATAAAAGCTCATCAGATTATGTCCCCAAACTCATTATCAAATTTATGTTAATTTTTATAAAATAACTATAAAAAATTTATTCTCAATATTTTGGTGAAGTTTCTACTCATTTAGGTATTATTTGGAATTCCTGCGATTTTTGGGTCTTTTTTTTGTTATTTGAACCTTAGTTTAGGCTGGAGTGTAATTCACAGCTAAAAATCCATATGTTGGATGTCAACGGCTATATTTTGAGCTTCTTCTCTCTCTTAATTGTGATTCCCAATTATTTTGAATTTTTATAAATTTTAGGGTTTTTAGCACAGTAGGGTATTCTGGTTACTAGATGAAATTGATAAATTTGGCAGTTCCGAGGGTCAAAAGCAATGCCTTTCCTTATTCATAACTTCCTAAACATCATGTGAGGATTTGTAGAATTTTAAATGTACTATGATCTTTATGAATTTTCCATCTTCAAGGGGTATTTTTGACTTTTGATCAAATCAGTAAATTTGTAAAATCCAAAGGATATTTGCCATTGATATTTTCACAAATCCTCACCCTAAACTTTTTTTTTAGGTTTTTGGGTTTATCTATGAATTCTCTTTGAAGTCAATGAATTAGAATTCTATGTAGCAACATTGTAAATAGGTAAGTTTGGGGATAAATATGGAAATATGCAATAATTCTTTGGCACTTTTGTGTTTCCACGTGTTTCACATTTTCCTTCTTTGTTCTGACTCAATATTTGTTTTGAATGACCAGGGAACACTTTGCAATGTATGCAGAAATTTGTTTTGCTAGATTTGGTGACAGAGTTAAGCATTGGATTACAATGAATGAACCGCTTCAAACAGCTATTAATGGCTATGGTATTGGCATATTTGCCCCTGGAAGAAAAGAAAATAATTATGATGAACCATATATAGCAGCGCATTACCAAATTTTGGCCCATGCTGCTGCTGTTGATGTTTATAATAAGAAATTCAAGGTATGAAATGTTTAATCTCTTTATAGCATCTTCAAATCATTTCTTTACATAGTGGCACTCATTATTTTTCATACTTTTGTCGCTGAAGTTGTGATATCTTGATGGTTTGTTCTAGGCCTGTCATCAGGTCTGATTTGGATTGGATCAACCGTAATCTAGGTTGGATCAAAAATTGAATTGGATCAGGGTCAATCTTTAGATCAATTCCATGATTTGTGATTGATTAGATTTTGTGATCGATTTGGAATCTCACCAAATACCTTTTTATTAATCAAGTTTTTTTGCAAGAAATGAGAGCTATTTATCATATTTTTATTTTTGTATGTATATTTACATAAATATAATAAACTAGATCTTTGTCATGAAAGTTTGTTTAAATCAGAAAAGAAAGACAACATATGTAAAAAGTGTTCAAAGTAAAATACAAAAATTATACTATCATTTAAACAATGATGTAAAGTAAAAAATCTTTTAGATTCAAAACCTAATTTAAAATTTCTTGTAAGAACTTGAATGAAACCAAAGAAAAACTATTAATATACAAATCGGCTCTTTTGGCAAGGAGATTGTTGTGAGGGTTTTTGAGGAGGAGAGGGACTAGAGAAAAGGTGTGCGTATCTTACCAGTATCTGCACAAACCGGCTTGAAACAACTTGGGGATGACTTGGCTCTCCTTAGGGGTTATGGAGAAGGGCTGCCAGATCTTTTGATGCAGGCAAAGAGGGAGGTAAAGGTTGATCCTCCCCAGGTGAGAAGAGAGAAGGGGAGAAGAAGAGAGAGAAAGTGGGAGAAGTTCACTGGAATTAACACGATCCAACTCAAGGCTACTTAAAGCTACTTATTGTCATTAAGGGGCATATGAGGACTTATTTATAAGGGTGAGACGACGCTTCAGTGAAACCATGTGCCCTCAGCCCTCATCCACGTGAAAGAGAATCACTAGGCTGCAAGGGCATCGACATTGTCCTCATGGATGGCGAGATTGTCGGCCAATGGTAGGGGTCCGTTGCTCGAGCTTATCAGATACTCATGTTGGTGACACAAGTAGAGGGATGGGCGTTGTTGACTTTGTAGCGAGATAAGCTATTTTGTTTTGTCGGCTGGCTGGAAAGAAAGAAGGGAAATAATAGAGAAGAGAGAGAAAAGCATGTGAGTTGAAGAGAGAGAAATGCTTAAGATATTAATTCCATAGCAAAGTTAACAAAAAATTCACTCTTTTTATTGGAAGGGTCGGGCAACAATATAATAAGCTTTATTTTATTATAATTTACCATAGATAGCATAATTTTGTTATATTTTGAATAGATTTGAGTACTGAAGTTTTTTTATCACAATTTTTATTATATTGAATATATTTTGAATATTTCCTTAGCCTAAACTAGATGGACATAATTGCTATTAACCCTTGAACTAAAAATGGAAATCTTGATTTGAAATTTTTAGTAATTCAACTTGTTCACATAGCTATATTTCGTTGAAACCCTAAACCATGTAGAATGTAGGCTTCCATTTTATTTCCAAATTTTATGAATTTTAAAGTATAAAAAAAAATTGTTACACTACAATTTAGACCTAGCATGTCAAAATGGCCTAAATAACAATTCATCTCCTACATTTAGGCCACACAAGGTGGTGAGATTGGTCTGGTGGTTGAAACCCTAAACAATGGAAATCTTGATTTGAAATTTTTAGTAATTCAACTTGTTCACATAGCTATATTTCGTTGAAACCCTAAACCATGTAGAATGTAGGCTTCCATTTTATTTCCAAATTTTATGAATTTTAAAGTATTAAAAAAAATTGTTACACTACAATTTAGACCTAGCATGTCAAAATGGCCTAAATAACAATTCATCTCCTACATTTAGGCCACACAAGGTGGTGAGATTGGTCTGGTGGTTGACTGTGAATGGGCAGAAGCATTTTCTGATGAAGTGCATGACAAGGATGCCGCACAGAGAAGGCTGGATTTTCAGCTTGGATGGTATATTCTTGTCCATAACTTCTATTTGCAGATAATCGCACAAAGTATTTTAGAGGGCTAATCTTCCTTATGTTTGCATTAAATAGGTTTGCCATTTGAACTTGTGCGTGGTTGTGAGCATCCACCACACATACTCATGTACTTATTTGTACTTTACACAAATTGTTTATGGTAAGAACATAGAAGTAATCCTGAGCTATAAACCTATAACCTAAATGCTTGTGCTTTTCGGTCAATTGGTAACCAGAATTTTGACATGGTATCAGAGTTAGATCTCAAGTTTGAGCCCCGATGATCTCCCAATTATCTCTAATTTATGGTAAAAAAAGAAGACATATGGAATCGAAAGAGAGATCTATGCTGAATTGAATCCATGTTGTAAAGAAAATTAGCATACATTTCAGGGGACTTGTAGGAATATTAGAATATTTCTGAGCCAAAACATAAATTCTTTAGCTTTTAGGTTAGTAACCAGAGATTTAACTGTTTAGTTCAAATATATTAACACATTGAATAACTCTGCACATAATGCTGGCTTGATACATGGATGGCCGGCAGATATTACTGGCTTGATGCATTGCCTAGATGAAAACCTTAGTGAAAACTTTTCAGGGTTCTATTCATGTGTAGTGTAAACGCAAACATGTGTTTGTGAGAGGGAGGGGAGGGAGACTGCCATGTGCAACCATGCATGTATATTGAGGGTTTGCATATGAATGTTGGTTAACCAGAAACATTTTAGTATGGTTTATTTGCAAGCAAATGCTAACTGAAAAACCTTGTTCTTTCTGCCAGGTCTTCGGTTCATAGGTTAAGTTCAAGTTCTAACTATCAAAGTTGACTGCAAAATCTGATAATAAATATTCTCTTGTGCAGCTCTCCTTCAGGGAATATATCTCAATTTTTGATAAGCTGTGTCTATTTAATATTAAAAATCACTTTTTTATGTTATTGAAGGTTTCTGGATCCCATTTATTTTGGAGACTATCCAGCAGTTATGCGAAAAAGGCTTGGAGATAAACTTCCAAAATTTTCAGAGACACACAAAGAATTGCTACAGAATCCGATTGATTTTGTAGGACTAAATCATTACACATCTAAACTTATTGTTCATGCACCAGACACAACACAGGGGCCCTTTTACAAAATTCAAGAAATTGAGAGGAGAGGTATCCTTTACACAAACTCTTTCTCTTGTGTTCACGGGCAATTATATGTTGGATTAGTTATTCAGATAACCAAGTCATGCATGTTCCATACCAATTACTGCTACCTGAAAAATCTGCTTAAGCTAGAGGTATATCTTAATTCTTAGCATATTCCTGCATTACATGCACATGTTTTAAATGTGAGTTGGTGAATTTGGGAATAAGTATCCATGTATTTGTTATCAGTTAGTCAAGCATTTCCATTGTAATATAGACTTGGTTGCCTTACTGATGTCACTTCTGATTTGTTACAGAAACTATGTTTTTCATATTGTTATTGTAATGCTTTAGTTCCATTTCTCAGGAGAGGTGTAAAAGTAAAGATGTCTTCCTCCTTAAGCATCGTGATTTCTAGAAAAATGTATCACATAAAAACTTGCCCAGAGAGTTGATAATGCAACGGACATGCCTCACAACTTAAGAAGATACTTTTAACAAAAGGAGCATTATTTTTGCTGTTAAATATGTGACATCAAACTTGTTTATAATCAGTATGATATGAATGCGTGAGCTTCTTTAATGAACTAACTTTCCTTTATTTAATATCAATATCTCCCTAACAATACTGTTAACAATCAGGACCGGGATATTCTCAAAATTTCTTGAACCATGGTGGATTGATACTACAAATACCTAGTAGAACCAAATGAAAATTATCTTTCTTATTTTGACAAACAAGTGTCAGTAGTTCAATTAAAATAGATTTTAAGGTCCAACACCTTCAAGAACTACGTCTGATCGCCTCTATTTGCATCTGTCCTATGCTTGATTTGGTCTGACCAGACATGTTAGCTGTTCTTTTTTAATTTCTTAAAAATGCTTGGCACTATGCTAATATTTTTCTTATGAACTTTGTAATTTGTGAAACAGTGAAACGGCAAGCAGGCGATCTAATTGGTGAAAGAGTAAGATTTCAACTGCTCTCTCTCTCTCTCTCTCTCTCTCTCTCTCTCTCTCTCACACACACACACACACAAACACACATCTCCCATCCTTTCCTGTCGAAACAGATGCATTTATTCTATCAAAAAAAAAAGAAGGAACAGATGCATTTATTTTATTGGTATCATTTTCCTAGTTGCACACTCTGTGTCAATGAAGATGTCTACTGTGACAGTTGTATTGAATATGTTGAAAAATTTTGCTGAATTAATTTCTGTCCTGTTGGACTTGCATTCTGTTCCATATACACAGGCTGCGTCTGACTGGCTTTACGTTGTGCCTTGGGGAATAAGGAAAGTCTTGAACTACATAGCAGAAAAATATCGCAATCCCCCAATTTATGTTACTGAGAATGGTAACGCTCTGTAAACCGTAGTGCTGATGATATATCCAACTATGAACAAGTCCAATTAATTAGAAGAAAACAATGGATGTTAATCTTTTTCCAGAATTCCTTTTTCTATAGAAATACTTGAGTTGGAATTGCTTGTGGACTGAACTGCAGGCATGGATGATGAAGAAGATGAAACAGCATCAATTGATCACTTTCTTAATGATCAGAGGAGAATACAATATTTCAAGGATTACCTTGCTGCAGTGGCTCAAGCAATCAGGTCAGTTAAAGCTTTGTGATTTCCATGAAAAGTTGTATGAAATCTGTCATCACATGTCCACTGTTATTTAGAAGGTGTTTACGCTGTTATGGGTGTAAAACATCCCAATTAGTTTTGAAGCTAACAGTAGTTAATTGTCGATCAGGGATGGTGTCGATATCCGTGGGTACTTTGCATGGTCTTTACTGGACAATTTCGAGTGGGCTCAAGGGTACACCAAGCGGTTCGGACTTGTGTATGTCGACTACAAGAATGGGCTTGCCAGGCACCCAAAGTCATCCGCCCATTGGTTTTCCCAGTTCTTGAAGGACAAGAAAGACAATGATCTCAGCCAGAATTGAAACAACACATGTTGAAGGACAAGTAAAGTACACTTTTTGTCTCTTTAGTCGTTTTGATCATGCTAATGTCATCCCAGGAGTCTCCAGTTCTTGTCTTCCATGTTGTTCTTGGTTGCCCTACATTTCAGGTCATAGGCCCGTTACACTAATAAGGAAATTTTAGGGGCATAATTGCAAGTTTAACCTTTTAGATTGATATGTTATGAGAGTACTCAAAATTGAGTGTGAAGTGTGCTTCTCAAGCCAAATAAGCTTGTGCATGTATGAGTAGTATGATATTGTTGACAGAGAAGTTCAAAAGTAGAAGATTGATAGTGCAATCTTGCGTAAGGAAGACCTTAGTTTGCAAGGTATCCTATTAGCGAAAAATCATGGGGTACCCAAAGACGAGAATCCACCGTGCAGAAAAAGTTCATCGTAGGAGATTACGATGCTTGGTTACAAAAACAGGGAGTGATCACATAAGAATACAATAGGGAGGACTTAGTGCTCAAATGACTTCATGTTCATTATAGGAGATGTCCTTTATTTATAATTGTTGATGATGCCTAGGAAAGGGAGACCTTCGGTTCCTTCACCAACTTTTGGTTGGTAATGGTCCAAGATGTTACGTGATCATGTGTCTTCTTGGGTGTTGAGGAACTAGATGTCTACTCATATGTGAAAGCTGGCATGATGGAGGAGCCTTTGATCTATGGAAGTGTTGGGGGGTCTTCGTTTGGTGAATACTTTGGAATGGGTTCTCATCGTGTACAAGGATATGTTGGGTCACCTTAGGTTGAGTCTAATATCTCATGATACGCGGTGTTGTAGTGGTGGTTTCATGATATTGTTTCTGATATGATATATTAGGAATTTGTCGAGGACTGTCATGATACATCGCGATTGGTTGAGCTTAGCCCTCTTGAGATTGAGATTGATTGAGCTTTGGAGGGCTTCTATATGTCAAGGATGACAATTCAGGTCGAGACCAGCATTAGTTAAGATGTACATTTCAAATAATAATTTTATCCGTATAATAACTATTTATTATTATTATTATTATTACCATTATTATTTTTTAATCACTTTGATCTTAACTAGGTTCGATCTGATGCTATGCTAATCGAGATTGAGTTGATTAAAATCTCAAGCCATGAAAATGAATTGTTAGTTAACTCGCTTAGATTGAATCAATCTCTATTCGACTTAAAATCTTATTTAAATTTAGATCAACATTTGATCTGAATCACTAATGTTTTTAAGGGTAAATCAGATTCAGCACTTTAAATTTAGAATATGATATTGCGTAAATTTATGATTTTAAAAATTTAATATTTGAATTTTTAAGTTAGATAATATATATTAATAAAGACTAATTTTAATTTGTTAATATTAAAATTTTATAAAATAATTTTCCATGATTATATATATCATTAATTACTAATTTAATTATTATGGAAACACTTGTTTTCAGTCTCATCACTGAAGTTTGCATAATTAATGCATTTTTCTACGTGAACTGCATACATTCCTAATAGATAAATCTTGAATCTAAAATCAAAGAGTTTCTCTAATTTTATATTTATTGTTGATCTAATTCTGATTAATGTAATAAAAAAATCAATATTTTTTAATCAAAAAAAAATCCAATAATTAGACTCATGCATTAAAGAATATATATATATATATATTGATAGCAATGCACAAGGAATCAGACAAGACGCAAAAAAACGTTCTGCATGTGATGCCTCTTCTTACATTCCACTATTTTATTGCCCCGTCAGGTATTAAAATATTTTTTTTTATTTTTTTCTTCATCAGACATAAATTAATTGATTCTTACAATCAAATTCTACTTTTATCAGAAAGAATTACTTACATGCTATCTAAAATTTCAAATATTACTTAATACTATTTTTCATAAAATTTAATTCAAATAACAAGTATTTAAAAGAGAATATAAATAAAAAATTTTATCTGACAAGCATGTAATTGCTTTTTTTTGTTGTTAAAATCATGTTCTTAAGTTTCAGTTTTGTCATTTTATTTCAATTTAGCCCAGGCCTATATGAAACTTGATATTTTGTTTTAGTCTAGGTTCTCATATTTTTAAAATAAAATTTTTTAAACTCAAATTTTTGAGTCAAAAAATTTAAAATCATAGAATGTGTTATGTTGAAATTATGATTAAAATTGAAACTATCAAAACCGGTGAAACGATCGAAATTAATACTTCTCAATTTACGAGCAATAACTAAATTGTAAAACTATCGTTAAAATAGCATCAATATGTATACGAGATATTCAGCATGACATCCATTTTGTTAGTGGGTAAAATACATATCTCTTACTTAAAAATTTAAATATTATATTTTTATTTAAATATGACTTTTTATACTTTAAATTTTATAAAATAACTGATATATAAATAATATTTAAAATTTTACTCTTTCTTAATTTGTCTCTAGATATATCAAGGTCAACACTTATATTATAATTACTTCAAATTAAATCCTTCAATTAAAAATGGTTAGAGTTTTAAAATCTTTTAATCAGATTAACATAACGAAATAATATGAACTCAACTCTCTCATCTCCCGTTTCCTGAAATTCGGCTGAAGCCTATATATTAAAAGCAAAAAGCATCATGTACACAAAAAGCAATCCTTTAAAAGGATTGCACAAAAGTCTGTTGGGAGGGACATGGTGTTATCCCAACAGATATCAAAAACAAAAGATGAAGAAGCAATATAGTGGGCAGCCTCATTGGCTTGCCTATACACATGTGAAATTTTACAATAAGGAAAGGAAAATAAAGCATTAAGAAGATCACGAAGCTCGTCCGTGCTGTTACTCTCCGGCCAATGTAAAGTGGACTGGAGTTGATCAATGATAAGCTTGGAGTCACCTTCGAGCCAAATTCCTTGTATTTTACCGATCCACGATTTAGCAAGTTCGAGAGCTAATAGCGCAACCTGAAGTTCAGCAAGTTGCACAGCTTGTGTAGATAAAGAGCGACCCTGAGCAGCAAGCAATTGGCCCTCAGAATTGCGAATCAAAGCTCTAATGGCAGCAGTATTCTATCTAACAGCCCCATCAAAATTAATTTTTAACCAGTGCTGAGGTGGGGGATTCCATGAAACAAAGGGGTTTAAACAGCCTAAAAGGCTGATGGAATCCCAGTTCTCAGAACTAGAAAAATGTTTTTGGTGTGTGCTGAAAGATAGAGTTGATGGCAATGACTCGGGGAGAATGGAAGGCTTGGCCATGAACCTTGTTGTTTCTTGCCTGCCAGATGAAATATAGAGCTGCTGCTGTATACTGAGTACTTAGACAATGACGATTATGCTGAATTGAAGAGCCCATACGCTGAAGCAAAGCAGAAATCGTAGCTGGTATGGAAGAAAAACTGAAACATGAAGCCTGCAAAGAAAATGTTGGTGAGAAAGCAGAAATGTAGGCGAAGACGTGCTTGGCAAAGGGGCAGATGCAGAAAATGTGATTTAAGTCCTCATGATCAGCGCATCCCCAGGGGCAAGTAATGATTCCTGAAAGTCCTCTAGAAGCAAGCCAGGTGAAAGTTGGCAGAGAATTCTGGTATGACCGCCAAAGAAACGTTTGAAACCGGGGTTGGCTTTTAAGCTTCCAAATCTAAGCAATTGAGCTGCATGTAGGGGAAAATAACTCTTTATACACCAAGGAAATTGGGAGTTTGTTAGTTTCGGTAGACAGCCAAACCCAAGAATCTGAGACTGAACTTGATAGTGCAAATATGTGGCACCCATAAAGAGGGAATGGCATGGAGTTAATTTTAGTTAATTTACATTTTTTAAAAATTTAACATCTTTATTAATTGGGATAATTACCTATACGTCACATCATTTTAATTTATTTATACGTTACCCATTCATTCTTAGTTAATTACGTTATGCATATTCAAAACATTATAAAATCTTACATATACACATTTAAATTAAAACTCAGTCAAAAATCTATTTGAAAAAAAAATATTTCGTTAATAAATCATTAAAATTACATTTTTATCTTTAATAATATATATTTTTTTCTTCCTCGATATCACACTAAAGCGCTGATCTGTCCTAAAATTAATTCACGCCGCGGACGTCTCTTTTCCTTGCTACTACCTAAACATCAAAGTTTTAATATTTTCACTCAAAATATATTTAAATATTCTTAAAATAATATGATGAACGGTTCAGATTTTTTGTAACCTAACTATAGTTAGGTCATTGAAAAATTATAATTGCTCATTATAATGAAAATAAGTGAAAGTATGTGTATGTAAGATTTTATAATGTTTTGAGTGTGCATAGCGTAATTAACTAAGAATGGATGGTAACGCATAAATAAAGTAAAATGGTGTGGCATGTAGGTAGTTATCCCTTATTAATTTAAAATGATTAGAATAATAGTAGCATATACTTAATTTAATGAGTACGAATAAATATAAAATTAGAAAATTTTATAGAATTCGTATGAAACATATTATACAGTTGATTAATTTTGCATGTCTGGTAAATAACTAGATAAGTGTATTCATTGATGCACAAAATAAATTATATAGAAATTTTTTGTTCTAACTATCAAAAAGTATCTAGAATTAAGTTATACTTGATATTTTATATTCTTTTTTAGTTATAATAAACTATGGCCGAACTTAAAAAATTTTATATAGAAGAGAAAATTTTTGCCATTTATTATCATATTATATTTATACAAACTGATATAAATGCAAGAGTTGTGAGACATTGAAGAGAAAAACGAATTTATATAGTTAAGAATTACTAACTGTATCTGTAAAATTGTAAAGAATATATTGAAAAAATTTAAAAAAAAATCTTCAAATAATAAAGATTCTTGATAGTAAATATATATATATATAAGAGCAAAAAAAAATTTAAAAAGATATAAAACTGTTCATCGAGAATCCAATGAAGTAATCTGTAATATAAAAGATAAGGTTTTTCATGATCTTTATAGAATGGTTGAACAATAAAAATAAAAGAAACAAATACAAACTTGCTAGAGCAAGAAAAAAGAAAACTAAAGACCTGATTGGAGTAAAATACATTAAAAATAAAAATTAAAAATTTTTTTTAAAAGAAAAATATTTAACATAAATGAATAAATTGCTTTGAAAAGCTATTCAATGAGAATTGTGATAATACGATTAATGTTATTAAATTTAGCATCCAAAAGAAGATAAAAATTGCTCTTACATCCGACGTTTAAGTAAAATTGAAGGTAGAAAGACTTTAAAAATGATGAAATATAAAAAAATAAAAAGATCGGATAACATTCAAATAGATGTTTACAAATGTATAAAAATGAAGGAGTTTATTGGCTCACTAGGTTATTTAATATAATTTTGAAGACTAAAAGGATATCAAACAAATAAAGAAAAATTATATTGGTACCTATTTATGCCATGGTTGTTTAAAAATGATAAGATACATCAAGGTCTAGTTTGATTCATTGTACGGACAGAATAATCTTTCACAATATGGGAAAAAGAAAAAATTTAGAATATATTATTCAGTATTTACAACTTCTATATAATCATATTTGTAGAAATACACTTAAAACAAATTACAAGTCAATGTATAAAGAATATAAAAAATATCTAATTCAACACTTTACTAACATTACTTATAAAGTTAGTTTAACTTCTAATATTTGAACTATCAAAAATGAGAAAAGTTACCCAGTTATTACTTGTCATTGGATTGATAGATAATAAAGAATGTAGAAACACATATTATCATTAGATATATTAGATGAAGCTCATAAAGAATCTACTATTTTTACTTATATTTGAAATATTTGTAAAATTTATAGTATAAAAAATAAAATTTTTCTATTATTTTAGATAATATTTTGAATAATAATTTTGTAGTTAATTTCTTATAACAATTTTTAAATTCTCCACTTTACGTATCTCTTTTTCATATTCGATCTGCATACTATATCATAAACTTATATATTTCTTGTGTTTTTTTTGAATATTTTATTATTGATAAATTTAAGTATGTTGTAAAATAAAATCAATTGCATTCAAATATTAAACATGAATGGAAACATGTTGATGTACATGTAAAAAAACTAGTAAAAAATTTTTGTTACCTGTTGAAACTAAACGAAATCCGCTTCATTATTTATTCAAATTGCTTTTACCATATGAGAATATACTTACTGATTTTTATAATTTGTATACAATTAACCATGACCTTCACTTGTATTCTTAGAATTGGAATTTCTTAAAGAAAGTTTTCGAGTTATTATTAATTTTTAAGGAGTCTATTGAAAATTTCTCAGGTTATTATTATCCGACTTTGCCTATTTTTTGTCTTATATTTTCTAAATATTTTAAAAAATTTTAAAGTTTAAATCAAATCTAATTTTTAAATTTTTTATCGCTGGCGTAGAACTAAAATTTAAAAAATATTTGGAAAATCTTAACACTTTTATATTCTATAGCTGCTACGTTTGATCTCTACTAAGGGTGCGAAGCTATTGAAACTTTTTACGTAGAATATTTTGATTCTTGATAAATAATACTAATAACGAAAAGGCATTGATTTTTTACAACTTTCTAAGATTTATTTTCTCTTTATTATAATGAGCATGTTACGAATAAAAGTGTGAGACAATATGCTTGACATTTTTAACATTCTTAAGTCAACGACAGTGACGAGATCTATTACTTTAGAGAGAAAAAAGCGCATGCTGGTAAGCAATTTGTGACAGAGTCAAGCTCTTGCAAATTTGAACGAGCTATAATTTTATTTACACCTTGAAGAAAAATTTGACAATGATATGAGCTTATTGGAGTGGTGAAAAGGCTCATCAAACAATATCTTATTTTATTTGCTTTGGCTTAAGATGTTCTAGTGGCATAAAAGTTGATTGTAGCATCTGAATTAGCTTTCTTTACCACAGATAGAATAATAGGAGACTACAAAAATAACTTATCTGCTACGATCTATTGCATGCTTACTTGTTTACAGAATTAGTTTAGTGCCAAATCACAAAATCAATAATACAATTTTGTGATAAATTCAAAGATTATAAGTTAGAAAAAGAAGAAAAATACTTTAAAAGAATTTTTTGTAATTACAAAGAATTCTTTGTAATTACAAAGAATGATTTTTGTTTTGTAATGCAAAATGTCTTAATGAACTGTAGCTATTTTATTGTTAAATTTTTTATTAATATTAATAATAACTTTTTATAGCAATATTAAAAGTATTAAAATATCATTTTTTAAAAAATATATAAGATTATATATATTTAAATTAAATGGATCCGACCCGGCCCAAAACCTGAAACCAAACTTAACCCCGACCTGTTTCAGGTTAGTCCAAATCGGTTTTGGATCGTTGGAAAGGGTCGGACCAGATCGAAACTGACCGGATCGGTCCGGTCCAATCAGTTTCGATCCAGTTAGCTAGCATAGTCATGTGCCAAATTATCATGAAATTAGTTTATTTTTATGTCAAATTGATCTACTATCAAAGTTATTCAATTATTGAGATATTTAATTATATTTAGGAGAAAAAAAGAAGATCTGCATTTTCATCTTTGATTTTGTTCATTGTTTTTAGATTCAACTTTGCAAATATTAAGGCTCCGTTTGTCTAAGAATTTAAAGTTAATCTGATTTAATTTTAACCAGACATATCACATCACACATAAAATTTAATATTAAAAATTAAATTTATTTCATATTCTACACATATTATTAAAATAATAATTAACTTATATCACATCTCTTATATATTCTAACATAATAATTAACTTTATATCACATTCTTCACATATTTCAATATAATAACTAATTTTATTTCACATTATTTATAATTTTTAATAAAAAAATATTTTTATCTAAATTTAATTTTAATTTTCTTAAATTTAACATTGCAAACAAACAACCTAACTTTAAAAATAACTTTTGCTAATATTTATTTAAGATACTGTTCGCTTACCATGCTGTCTGGTCTGCATTTTCCTAGAAGGTCCCACCTAGACCAAATGGAGCTAACTCAATTGAAACTTTTAAAATAAATAAAAAAATTTAAACTGCCATTAAATTTTAAATATCAGTCAATCGTACATATTGTCTTAGATTACAATAATAATAAAACAAAATATGTTATCTAAATAAATTATATTATTTTTATTTTAAAAAATAAAATTCGAACTAAAACAACTAAAACTCAACTTAATAAAATTACAAATCATAAATATAATTCATATCTCAACTTAACATACTCAACTCAAACTTCATTTTGAAATAAATAATGATCTGCATATCAAATCATACTCAATATTAAAGTCATAAAAGAGAGATTTACGTACACAATATAAAAATTTTCTATATAATTTACGTATCATTTTCTTCATAAGACTATAACTAATATATATTAAAACAAAAATATAATATATAAAATTTTTTATTAATATGTTATATTTATTTTACCTAATATGAAAATATAAATATTAAATATTAATTTTATTTTTAATGATACACATGTCTTAATTTTGAAAAGTAATTATATTTTACATTTTATGTATTTTTATTTTTACAAAAATATTTATTTCACATTTAATTAATAGAATAATTTTATTTTTCATTGTTAAAATAATTTTTTATCTAAAAAAATTGAAAAAAATATTTCTAAATCACACTCCTGCCAGTGACCACGGGGAATTAGAAAGAGACAAATCGTGTCCTGCACTCCCCATCTGCGGCAGTCCCATTTCCCACGCTCTTACCACAGATAACAGCAAACCCCTACTCTCTCTCTCTCTCTCTCTCTCTCTCTCTCTCTCTCTCTCTCTGCAACATCCTTTCTCTATAGCTCCTGCAATGGCCGCTCTCTCTTTCTGTATAGCCGCTGCGGCTTCTTCTTCATCATCCTTCTTCTTCCTGGTAGTCCTGCTAACCTACACCCCACTATTCGGACTCTACGCGCATGGATGGAGAATTCTCCATGAACCCTTCAATCAGGTGATCCAGTCTCCTCCCTTGCCATCGCCGCCATGGCCGCCGTCGCCAATGTCGCTGCCGCCTCCGGCGGCCACAGAGCCACCCACAGCTGCCTTCCCAAAATACCCCTTCTCCTCAGACTCGCATCCTTTCTTCCCCAAAACCCCCTCTCAGCCTTCCGCTTCCACATCCTCCTCCAGCCAACCCACCTTCCCCGCCAACATCTCCTCCCTCATTTTCCCCAATTCCTCCTTACCCCCTTCTCGCAACATCTCCGTTGGCAAGACCGCCGCCGCCATCCTCTGCTCACTCCTCGCCCTCGCTATCCTTTCCCTCACCCTCGCGTACTTCCTTCACCGACACCGCTGCCACCGCCGCGGCCAATCCACGTCCTCTGAGAAGGCGAGATTCTTCCCCGACAACTACTGCTCGTCATCCGACGCCGGCGATGCCGGTGGTCGTAACCACCCCGACGTCCGCGCTGCCTCAGACTTCCCCTTTGATGACTTCTCCGCTGGTTCGCGAGGTCATAGTGATGGTGATTGCTCCAGAGGCAGAGGCTCGCCGGAGCTACGTCCGCTGCCGCCGCTGACGAGGCATTACCGTCCGAACCACGGTAATCCGGAGAGCAGATGGTCGTCAGAGGAGTTCTACTCACCAAGAAGTTCGTCGGAGGGACATGGCTCCACCACGCGGAAGGAATTCGCCGTGGGAACTCTAAGCGCTACGTCTACTCAGCATTCCTCTAATTCCGTGTCTCGTTCTTCACATGCAGCTTCTTCACCGCCGCTCTCGCCGCCGCCACTGCGTAGGGGCACGGAGACAGCCACAGCTCCATGGGCGGGCTCAAGATCTAGAAACCTGGCTTTCATTGATATCAGATTCCTTCAACCAGAAGCAGCGCCGCCGCCTCCTTTCCGGCCGATAACTCTTACCCAGGCTTCTTCTCCGCATAAGAACCACTCGGCCAACAACTCCTCGCCGGAGAAAGATCAACCCACCCTGTGTTTTTCAGCTGAAATTCTTCAATCTTCAGCAAGAAGCGGTGAGCATCCTGCAGCCCACAGGAAGGCTCCACCGCCACCGCCTCCTCCGCCACCGCCTCCTCCGCTTGCAGCGGCGGTGGCAGGAAAAGCTGGAAACTGGGAGAGTAAAGTAACAGAGCAGCATCTGAGCCAGCCACCAGGCCTTCTCTCTTCCAAGCCGATCGAACTGAAGAGTGCGGAAGTTTGGGAATCATTCGAGAAGAATGATGAGATCCCAAGGCCAAAATTGAAGCCTTTGCATTGGGATAAAGTGCGAACGAGCTCAGATAGAGAAATGGTGTGGGATCAGCTGAAGTCGAGCTCATTCCAGTTAGGGGTTTGACATTGGGAGTAGAAGACAGCTTGAAGAGATCTTTCTATTGTTTTCTAACGCAAGTTTTCTAATGTTCTTTGGGCAGGGTTGATGAGAAGATGATGGAGGCTTTGTTTATGTCTAAAGAAACAAGCAGCAAAATGAAGGAGATGAAGAAGCAACAGGTGCTTCCTTCACCTATACTAGAGAACAAGGTACTTAATCCAAAGAAGTCTCAAAACATTGCTATTCTGCTAAGAGCATTGAATGTCACCAAGGAGGAGGTCTGCGAGGCCCTGTTGGAAGGTAATTCTTGCTAAATCTCTTGGTATTCAAACGAAGACAAGGAGAAAAAAAACATCTTATAGGCTCCGTTTGTTTGGTTGTTAAAAATTAATCTGATTTAATTTTAATCAAACATATCACATCACACATAAAATTTAATATTAAAAATTAATTTTATTTCACATCCTATATATATTACTAAAATAATAACTAACTTATATCATATTTCTTACATATCCTAATATAATAATTAATTTTATATCACATCTCTCGCATATCTCAATATAATAACTAACTTTATTTCATATTATTCACAATTTTTAATAAAAAAATATTTTTATTCAAATTTAATTTTAACCTTATTAAATTTAACCTTACAAATAAACAGACCAGACCCTTAATCTTAAATTAGTTGGTTTCAGTTATACGGATTTCTATTCTCATTTAGCTCTACTTGGAACATCACTCTTAATCTTCATGGAAAAAAAAAGTTCAAATTCGATTTTGAAATTTAATAAATTAAATCAACTAAATAAGACTATAAATCAAAAACCAAACTAACCAAAATAAAATTCAATTATTTTGGTTAAAACCATAATTTTATTTTTATTTAATTAATTATCTCTAAAAAATCAAAAATCTTAAAACAATATATAATATAATGCTATAAAATTTCACACTCACAAAGACTAAGAACATAATAAAAAATTGAAGATCATAAATTAAAAAAATGATAATTACCTACATGCCACATCATTTAGTTTCATTTATGCATTACTCATTCATTCTTAGTTAATTATGCTACGCACATTCAAAATATTATAAAACTTACATACACACTTGAGTTAAAACTCAGTTAAAATTTATTTGAAAAAAAAATATTTCGTTAGTAAATCATTAAAATTACATTTTTACTTTTATACATATTTTTTTCTTTCTCAATGCCACACTAAAGCGCTGATCTGTCCTAAAATCAATTCACGTCGTGAATGTCTCCTTCCCTTGCCACCACCTAAACATCAAGATTTTAGGATTTTCGCTCAAAATATATTTAAATATCCTTATAATAATATGATGAATGACTTAGATGAAAACAAGTTAAAATGTGTGTATGTAAGATTTTGTAATGTTTTAAGTATGCATAGCGTAATTAACTAAGAATGGATGAGTAATGCATATGGTGTGCATGTAGATAATTATCCTTAAAAAAAAACAAATATTTTATATAATTTCAACATTATTTTTTTTTTGCTTCATTCAATAACATTATTGCACGATGATATGTGACATTTTAGTTAATTTGGTCGGTTTGATTTTAAATATAAGAAACTTAACCCAAATTATTTAATTAAAAAATTTCAATTACCAAATCATTAACCAAACCAACATGTTGTAAACCAAACCAAACTGA
Organism: Apostasia ramifera; assembly: GCA_019297695.1. Classification (NCBI taxonomy): domain Eukaryota; kingdom Viridiplantae; phylum Streptophyta; class Magnoliopsida; order Asparagales; family Orchidaceae; genus Apostasia; species Apostasia ramifera. The sequence goes on from JAEMOT010000595.1 coordinate 121,997, forward strand.
CCAAATTTAATCAGTTCGGTTCGATTTTCAGTTTGAACCATTTAATACACACCTCTACCTATAAATGTTCACGCCTCATCATAAATTCTTACATGTCACAACCACTCTCTTTTTAATAAAGTCATTTCAAGCATAATCACTCATTAGTATGGGAATATGCATTTTCCACTAAACTAAAATCTCATAGCTATGGCAAGCAAATAATTTAACATTCTCACAAATCTCCTCAAGTACAAACTCATTTTGGATTGGCATCATGGATTTAGCACAACCATTTTTGTCTTTTTTAAAATTATGCTAGAAACATTTGAGACTAAGGTTCACACTCAAGATAGTCTGAAAGATTAAGTTTGTAGATTATAGTTAAGAAGATAATCTTTTTTTGTTTCTTTCAAAGTGAATTATGTTGTGGAATTGAATGTTTTTTATGCAGGGCTTGCAATAACTTCCACCGCAGAAAACTAAGATTCAGCATCTCGGTTTAACTAGCCATTTTTTCCCTTCTATTCGTGTAACATATAATACAGTTTCTAGAAAAATGGTCTGCTGGAAACATTATCTGGACTGTTGATTCCTTCTATTCCCTAATTTAAAAAAAAATTACCGCATATTTTTTGATCAACTTGTTTGTTAATAAACTTGCATTAATTCACTCAATGTATTCCAGACCTTGTGATTCCTTCTTATAATCTTCTAACACTGTACTAAGCAGGTAATACAGAAAGCTTAGGAGCAGAACTTCTGGAAACCCTGTTAAAGATGGCCCCTAGCAAAGAGGAAGAACATAAACTGAGAGAATACAAAGAAGAATCTCCAGTCAAGCTTGGTTCTGCAGAAAAGTTTCTCAAGGCATTACTCAACATACCACTGGCATTCAAGAGAATAGATGCAATGCTTTACATCACCAATTTTGATTCAGAAGTCAATTACCTCAAGAAGTCATTTGAAACTCTTGAGGTAAGCCTCTCATACTCTACTAAGTGCTTTTTTTTTTTCTTTTATATATCTTGTTTGTTCACTTTGCATGGAATATGAGACAGACGACATGTATATTTCATCAATGAAGTATAAGCATAATCATTTTTGAAATCATATTACTACTTTGCGTCAGTGCCTAAAATTATTTGATGCATCTTCATCAAAGAAACAATGATATTCTGTGACAACTTATCACATTGCCTTACTTTTCGATTTATCAGTTCTCATAATATTATCCACTGCCTAGTTTGCCCTAGTCTAGATCTTAGATAGTTAGATCTATAAATTTCCAAATCTTTTTGAGTTCTCCAAACTACTTTTCTATTACCTTTCATTAAGTTATTCTGCCAAATACATCTATGTAACAAAAATCCACCAACTCTTAATAAAGGCCAAGGGAACAACTCCTCATGTTGTTTTCTATTTCTAAAAAGAAAAAGGTCTCTTGTATATAATATCGAAGAACTAATTAGGATAGAACATAAATTTTTAAAAAAATCTAGGGGTTATTTGTCTAAGAAATATGAGACATGATGGAATACAAAATAAATGGTGATTATATATGTAACACAGGATGAATGTTTAATGGTGTATCAAATTGCCCAACATTTCGTTTATCTATTATTAAAGAAAGAACTACTCTGGTGTGCCAAATGCATTTTTAGCAAAACAGAGGTCTAAAAATTACTTGTTCTTCATTGAATCCTTACAATTTGTTCAACTAAACTTTTATGCGATAAATCAGTTTGGTTTGCTTCCAAGTATTAATCTGAATGCATGTAAAAGAAGAACAACTAACTGAGAATAAATCACGACAATGACTATTTATCCAGTTTTTCTTGCTAGAAAATTGTTACCTTCAATTACAGGCTGCCAGTGAGGAGCTGAGGAACAGCAATCTATTCCTGAAGCTTCTCGAGGCCGTTCTCAAGACCGGAAACCGCATGAACGTCGGCACTAACCGCGGCGATGCACAAGCTTTCAAGCTCGACACCCTCCTCAAGCTCATCGACGTTAAGGGCACGGATGGGAAGACCACCCTACTCCATTTCGTTGTGCAGGAGATTATCAGATCCGAGGGCTGCCGCCTCTCTTCTTCCCTTCCATCATCTTCACAAACCCAATCAAACAGCCCTCTCATCCACGATCTCTATTGCAGAAAGCTTGGCCTAGGAGTCGTCGCTGGACTCGGCGCCGAGCTCAGCAATGTGAAGAAGGCTGCTTCCATGGACTCCGAAGTCCTCAGCAGCTACGTCTCGAAGCTAGCCGGTGGAATCAGCAAGATCGGTGAGATAATGAGACTAGTAACTGCAGATAGCGGTGATGGAGAGAGATTCAATGAGGCGATGAGCAAGTTCTTGAAGAAAGCAGAGGAAGAGATCATTAAGGTCCAGGCTCAGGAGAGCGTGGCCTTCTCTTTGGTGAAGGAGATAACTGAATATTTCCATGGGGATTCGGCGAAGGAAGAAGCTCACCCGTTAAGGATCTTCCTCGTGGTTAGGGATTTCCTCTCGATTCTTGATCGGGTGTGTAAGGAGGTGGAGAAGATGACGGAGAGCGAGGCGGCCACCATTGCTATCTCAACGCGCCAGTTTCCGGTGCCCATAAACCCCACACTGCCATCACCTTTTTCTGTAGTCCGAGCTTTCAGGCGGGAAAGTTCGGATGATGAGAGCTTAGCCTCTTCTTGGTCGCAGTAATCACAGAGTTATATAGATTCCAGTTTTTTTATTTTTTTTTATTTTTTTTTTGACAAAATCTGAAGTTATCTGGCCTTTTTTTTTTACCGAATATATATAATATTTATTTTGATGTTGGAATAATCACACTTTGGTCATAAATTACCGGGTAAATTGCGTCTGGGTACGTGATTCTGACGTGTCATGTACACAGCAACACAGGTCTCAAAAAAACTTAAATATATTGTTCCAAAATTTTATTTTATTTTATTCTATTCAAATTACCAAAGATTAAATTTTATTTTATTTGATTCAAATTATTATTATTATTATACCCATTACTAGCCATGGCCCAGAGCCCAGTGGGGAGAGACTGTGCAAGAGCTATCAGGGTCACCGTAAAAACGACATCGAATTTTAGATCCCGTGTTAATGTAGACGTCTATGTCGCTTTTGCTCATACTCAAGAAGAGATCAATCAACCGCCTTCAAACCTCAGCTTTTCCTTGAGGTTGCTTACACCTCTACCCGAGAGAAGATGAAGACTAGGCTAAGGGAAATGCTCCTAGCAGATAAAGTCAAACTGATTGAACCAATAAAATCATGAACCGAGTAATTGACTAGTTTAAGTTACAATTGGATAATGTAAACCAGAGTTAGGCTGCGCGTCTTGCTAACAGCAGTTAATGGCTCACACGACATCCATGGGAGTCCTCGTGCAGGAATCAGGCAATTGGAGGCCCCTTTGCACCAAAAAAAAATAATGGGTACAGATAGCTTACCAATTACTGGCAGAATCCACACACCTGTAATCCTCCTGCAATCCTACCCACATGACGTACTATTATTGCATTTGAACAATTTATATGTTCAGTTATTTGAACCCAATAATTTCTCCTTTTGCACGAGGCATTTGATTCTGCTGTGCGGTTTGGAGAGGGCCCTATGATTTTGGAGCTCAATTTAACATCAACTTCCAGATGTCAAACAATTATTTTCTATGATTTCATTTTTGAATTCTTTCCCTTCTGATAACTAATCAGATCAAACAAGACTTCAAATTTTAGAAGGTTGAAAATTTTAAATTGACCATCAGGCGTAGCTAAACTCAGTAGAGAGTGGAATCAAAACATAAGATCAACAAAGAACACAGACTAATTATGAAGATTTTCGAGTCATTTTGACCTTATTCAGTTATGTTACCGTCAAACTCGAACAAAACCAAGACACAGAAGATTAGAAATAGAAACAGTTGGTAAGTTTGTGATGGAACCAAAAACATTCTGACCTCTGTTATTTGTCCAAACGCTCGAGAACAGATTCCGCAAAAATCTGTTGCCTGGAGAACAAAAATCATGAGTTCAGAACACAAAATCATAATGTGACATCATGTATGTGACAAATACTGCACAAGCGAACCAACATTTTGCATATGAGAAATAATATACAAAGGATAAAGATCTATGACAGAAAATACAATAACCTTTTTTCACTATAAACAGAACATAAAGGAGGCATAACGGGAAAGTAATATTTATACAATCATTAAATGATTAGAGTAGTTTTAAACTATGGTCATGAAATATCTATTTCACTGCACCAACAACCTGGAATAATTTTCGTCCAATGTGAGGCAAGATTAAAATATCATAGAATCCTACTTGAAGAAGATGAAGACGACCAGGGTTAAGTACTAATCTGGCCTCAATCAATTCTCTTTTTTTTTCAATCAATTCCTATTGCTTATCAATAGTTTTGTCACCCCGACTCAGCTGAGTTGTTCATAATGCTGCTGCAGTAAAATCTATATCAGTGGGTCCCTAGCTCCAGAACTCTACTTCATTCAGGCTTGGTTTGAAAATTAAGCAAGCTTAGAATTCATTTATTTCTAGTTGAGAAGGCTCAAGATCAAAAGCATTCTAATTCTGATCTACTCATTGAATTCAGCTCAATATCAACCACCAGTCCAAAATAGCAACTACTGTTAATTCAAGTTTTAAGAAGTCTAGTTGTAATTCCAGTGTGTTTATTAAGCTACAAATATAAAACCTGTAGGAGGGAGATGCCTCTAAACAGTTGTTTATGAGTAAGAAGTTCGCAACAGCAGTTGAGTACAACAAAAAAATTTAGCAGCAACTGCCTTGCCGATGATCTCAAATGAAAAAATATCGAATCGGTGTTAATAAAAAGCATCATCCCAATTAACAGGGTTTGCTTTAGCTATATTTCCTAGACAAGAATTCTTACATTAATTACTATCAAAAAAAGAAAGATTACTGTCAAAAAAAAAGAAAAACGAATTCTTACATTAACGGCCCATGATTTTAATACTAATTAAGAAGATATTTATAAAGTTTTAGCCCATCCACCTGGCCTGCTCCTTTCCAGCAGCCATTTTTCTTCCTTTCATTGTGTTGAAAAAACACACTAGATGGTCCCATTCAGTTGCATTTAGTTATATTTTTTTGGATTTACTTCCATGAATTAAAATTATGCAATATGCATTATAAAGACCATAATATCACTATTTACAATACTACGGATTACCTAACCCTACCTTGCTCTAAGCTATTTAACCAGATTATCATATACAAGATTTTCCTAACTTATACGTAGATAGTTAATAAGGGAACTTCTTTTTGAATTTAAATTTTTAGGTGCATTCAATCATAACACATAAAATGTCTTATTTTCCATATTAAACACACAATTATCAATATTCACATATGGGCAATTACGTTATTTTCACCCTTTTCCGCCCTGATCTCCCTATCATATTCATGTGCAGGGGATAGTAAAAGGGATAAAACATATAATGAGTTACAATCAATTTAGGGTGAATGAGATGTTAAATAGTGAAGTTAGGGGATTACTATGTAAATAAGGAAATTTTAAGTGTTTTGTATGTGATCACTCCAATGGAACATTTAAATAGCATATTAGAGTCAAGCAGTTAACAATTTTTGTTAAGTGTCACAAAAGGGAAATTACAATCCAATTAAATTGTACTTAAAAAAAATTGTATTTTAAGAATCTTCTACAGTGTGTAAGGTAATAGCAGGATTGAGTAAATGCGGTTAAACAACTCATAAAAAACTCCTCAGCATAAGCACATATCGAACGCTATTCGAAAAACTGCAAAAGGAGAAACATACTTCTTTTCAGTAAGTTTAGGACTTGGCCGGAAATATTTCAGATACCCATCCCAAGGGACCTTCTTGAGCCCAGCTCGAGCAGCAATCATGTCTCTAACCCTACAGAGAACATGAGGACATACACAAAAAGAATAAGTTGAAGAGAGGGAAGCTAAACTTTCATTGATTTCAAGGAATGGTTTAAATGTATAATTGAAAATAAAAAGGGGCACCTTTCAGCAAATTCAATAGGTGTCTCTCCTCGTCTTAGATACTGAGGTTCCAGGTACCACACATCACATACAACAGCCCATGATGTCATTAGACGGACCAAATGCATGGTAAATGATTGTCTGTCATATGCATGATTCAAATAACCTTTTAAAAATCAGCTTTAAAGTAATCTTCATATAAGAATAATTAACCAAAAGTAAATAAAATTACAAAAAAATTTTACATACTTCTTGCTGTTCCAGAAAGCATCCACAAATATTTTGTTGTATTTAATAGCAATTGGGCAAACAGCACACCCAAGTTCAAAAGCACCCTGGATGAACATAACGTTATCTTATATAATTCATCAATAACAAATAGAGGTGCTAAAATAAAAATAAGAATTCTTCAACTAATGACACGGGAAAAATTAGGAGCAGACTAAATTTCATATTCACCAAAAACTTAGTTATAAGTGAATTGGCAAGATCACTAAGTTTTTAGATTTTCGTTGATAGACATCCCTTCTTACCAAAGAATCTCTTGATGATCTTTGGTTTTACTTCGAGAGATTTTCTCTCAGCAACATCAACCACACATACTATGCCCTAGTGCAGTATAGGATGAACAACTTATATATAGAAATTAAGGCCCTGTTTGGCGCAAGGACTAAAGCAGGACTAAAATAGGACCAAATTGGTACTAGTTTAAAAAATAATAATAATAAAAATAAATAAAATTTTTATACCATTCTACACAAATTTTAATATAAAAAAATATTATTTTACTTTACATACTCAATAATTTAAAATAAAAATATCAATTTTATTTCACATTCTAGACTAAAATATTCGAATCGAGTATTTTGATCTAAAATGTGAAATAAAGTTTATATTTTTATTAAAAATTGTTGGGTATGTGAAGTAAAATATTATTTTTTATATTAAAATTTGTATAGAATAATTAAAAAATTTATTTATTATTATTATTGTTATTTTTTAAATTAATACTATTTTAGTCCTGATTTTGGTCCTCGCGCCAAACAGGACCTAAGTCAAGCACAAATCTATTACAAGATTTTAGACAAGAGCAAATAAGATCAAAGTTTGTATGGGTCATACATATATATGCACACTTAGATTTAACTTGGTAGACAATATTTAATGAATAGGTTATTCTTTGTTAATTTGACTTTAACACTATAGTTATTCACTATGATAGTCATTAATTATATTTAAGTGGGTTATAATTTTTGACTTTTGTTTAGTGAGTAGTTAGTATTTTGACTAACTACCATATTAAATTGTGTATTCAAAGGTGTTGAAAATGGAATGAAAATCATTGTTGGCTTTGTGTTTCTTAAAATTATTTTCTACAACTTTGTGACTTGGAAGTATTTAGCTTAGGCAAATCAAATCAACGTTGCCTAGGGAAACTCCATTGTGGTAACAAGATTTACGCTAACACTACAACATTGCAAGAAGAATCAATTAAATTATTTTTTTTAAAAGATTAGTATCATAATCACTAGCCCTTTATCCCAATTATTAAGAAATGTAAGATTAGTCTATATTACCAAAGTAACTTTTAAAATGGTAGTAGATGCCTATTTTATTTAATTAAACATGTATTGTGATATATTTCAAATCCCTCTAAAAGTTTTCAACTTTTAACAACAAATGATTTTCCAGTTATGAGTGTGCTGTCTCAAATATTTTTGTCAGCTTTCACATATTGAATGCTATTAAGCAAATGGAGCTAATGAAGAACCAACAGTTCTACCTTTTTAAACATAACAGTATATTGATTGTTCACGCAAGTTCCTTCTGGAAATATAAGAAGAGGGTTGTTGTCAGCACCTTGAGTATGCTCTCTTAACCTGCAAAGCTCAGTGCATCCAAATTAAAACCCATAGAATGGCAATTAAACAAGTTGCGCAAACAAACATTCTTACTTTCTTGCTACAACCTCACGATCTTTGGCCTCTGTCCGGTTAAACCAAATACAACCCAAACTTTCCAATATGGTTTTTTGAATGAATCCTATACAAAAATTCTAGAACGTCATAGGCAGTAATGGAAGATTGAGGGTCCATAAATGCATGTACATACCAACCCATCCTGGATGTTTTTGCATTATGACTGCAAAAGGAGTCATCTGTTCCAAAATGATGAAATCAATCATCGACGTGTGATTAGCAACAAAAACCTGCTCATTCAATGAAAATTTTGTAAAAAGAAATAGACCAATGGTATTTCAGCATAAACCAAAGAACAGTATTTTGACAACCTGCTGAGGCCGCATGCTAGGACGGGGTCCATGATATTTGACCACACCGGTCCATGAAGCAACAAATACACCACACATCATCTCAACCAATTTCCTCTGGTAAAGAAAGTTTAAATTAGTCAATCCTCAAAATCTATAAAAAAAGGGACTAACAAAGCATACCTCTACTTTACGTTTCCATTTATTATGCCCAGCCAACAGAAAATGAACAGGTAAAAAGGCAGCAAAGAAAACTATCCAACCAAGTGCCAAGATCACAACTCTGCAGCAAATAACAAATAAACATAAAATGAAAAAAGTTTCATAGTTACCATAAGTGTACGGGCCGGTAAAGAACAAAAGATCGATAAGACAAATTGAAAATGAAATAACACCTGAAAACAAAAACCAGTCTAATAAATTCAAATCGCTAAATGGCACTATTACTAGAATTATTATCAAGTATTGAAAAAAATACCATTGTTTCTAAATAATTATTGCATTGTATACGTACTAGAGTTGATAAAGTAAAATGCACCAAGTATATAGATGTTAATTGGACATTATATTTTTCAATTGAAACTACACTAATTAATCGCCAAGTGAGGGACATGAACTTCATTGAAAAGTGAATGCACTACCGACTAAGCCATTGGGTGAATATAGATGTTTGTGACTTTTCCATAATCAATATTTGTATGGAATGTAAGGGCTAGGCCAGCACACAATAGTAGGGACATAAATAATCAGCAATGGCATACATTAATGTTCCATGACACAAATGCAAATGATAAATTCAAATTTATAGATCAGCGATTACTCAGTAATTATCACACAAATTAGTTTCACCGATCCCTTCATGTGATTGAGAAAATCAAATCCAACAAAATAAATCAACTAAAATTCAAATTAAATTGGATAGATGATTTTATAATTTCTAACAAGTTGGATTAGAGTGGGCAATTTAACTTTAGTAAATCAATTTCGGGTACCAAGAATTTAAATTGGTGTCCCAAAATTAATTCCAGCAGTAGTTAACTCTAAATCAAGTTACATAATTCTCAATTTGGGGCAACTAAAATAATCCAAAAGAACACCCAATTCTAAATGAAATCAACAAATCATCAATCAATTACATATGAAAAGAAATTATACTTAATATGATTGAATCTTGGTTGGCAATGCCACGAAGTAATATGCCTCTCGAGAAATCAATATTATTCCGAGCTTGAGACTTGAAGATGATCTCATCAGCACCAATTACTCAGTAATGTTAGCTTTATGCCGGTAGAGCTACAAGCAACAATCTTGAAGAATGGGCAGCAAGTGGAGTTACTGTGGAGTATGTTACTGTAATTGTCTCAATATCCAATTTCACCTGCAATTTTTATTTATCAAGTTAGTTATGCAAATTTGAGTTTATTTAGCCTAGTCCGTTGTTTATTAATCAAATCTGTTTGTATATGATTAGCACTAAGTAGTCTGTTTTATTTAAGGTTGAGGTGGATTAGCCTCCATCTATTTCTATAGTTTATAATTGAAAATAAGCTTGAGTGCAATTAATGATGGAATCATTATCCCGATGAAAGGAATGCTCGAGATATTTAGGGCCTATTTGGCAAAAAAAACAATTTGATCATGCCATGAAAATTATTAACTTGCTTTGAGATATGTGTGATGGAAAATAAAGTTAATTATATTAAAAATTATGTATGATATGAAATAAAATTGATTTGCATGTTTAAAATAATGTAAGACATGAAATAAAGTAGATTTTTTATATTAAAAATCGTGTAAGATGTGATAAAATAATTTAATATTATATTTTATTTTTATAATGAAGGAACCATTATGATCTTTAATCCAAAATGGTGTAAAGACTAAATAGGTCCTTGGCGAGAATTCATAAAACTTAATTTTCCAATTGAGTGAAAATGAACATATATGTTTTTTTTTTTTTGAATAGTGAAAAGGAATATGTTGATAGAAATATTGAAGGCAATAATGGACAGCTTTGATCTCATATAAAGAAGTTCATAATCAACAAGACTAATGAAACTGGATGGATGGAACTGCAGAACACAAAGTTTATATGAAAAACATTTGACGGATAAAGCCATAGCACCAAGAGGCAAACAAGAAGGCTTCATTGTTCAAGGTTTTCCCCCAATAGGTATGATTATAAAAGAAGGAATAAGCAGAAAGACTACTAGTTGACCACTCTCAGTCTACTCAATCACTAAAGCTCTATTTGGCAAGTGGATAAAAAGATGATTTAGTTGAATTTTTTGAATATTTTTGAAAAATATGTATGATATGAAATAAAGTGAGTGAGTTATATTAAAAATTGTGTTGCATGTAAAATAAAGTTGATTGATTTATTGAGAATTGAGTTGGATGTGAAATAAAGTGATCCATTTAATATTGAAATTTGTGTAGGATGAAATATAAAATAATTTTTTAAAAAAAATTTAAAATAAATTTAAGATTTTGGATATGGCTAAAACTAGCCATGAGTTTGAGCATGTAACCAAACAGAGCCTAAGGTCTTAGATTGGCACTATTTCTTGTTGGAAGATCATTGCATCGATCAAGCGCTGGTTGCGGTTTCACTTTTTTTCATTTTCTAACCAAGAAGTCGTTAGGAGATAAGTCATGAGCCACCACATAGGCTCTTGAAGGCACTGTAACTAGATGATAGCATAACCAAGTGTGCGATTGTGTTATAACTTTCAAAATACTAAAATGTGTTATTGCATTGTGAAGTGTCAGGTCAAAATGCCTTCGCTCGGACTAGATATGTCAGAGTTCTTTTTGTCGAAGCGGATGCGTCGAAGAACAAAGAGTCCATCTCGGTCAATTTCCACACTGCAAACGATAGATTCGTGCATAGATTCTCCTATATCCCAAGGACAGTGCATAACGCCTACTAGGTTAAGAGAAGACCATTCATTGCAACTATAGCCAATATATGAGCATATAGGACTTCAATCCTGATATATCATGCCGCACATGTCAACACAAATGTATTGCTTGAAGCCTAACTACTGGAGACCGAGAAATGAGCGGAATTTATAAAATTTCACCATCATGTGTCAACCACATAAATAGTTGAGATTAGCATGACACTTCCATTGTAAAAAATAAACATTACCTTATTTCTTTACTTCCCTAGTTTCTTTCTCTTCAATATGTACTTCACACAACCACATCGGCCCTACTCATGCATTCATTATTGGGTAAACTACTGGTTGGTCCCTATCATTTATCTATAATTACACTTTGGCCAATGTTTTTTAAAATCTTTCAATTAAGTCCCTAATTAAAACTATAAGAAACTATTACTATTTTTCTTTACTTTTAGTTTTAGATCCCTGTTTTAAATTCTAGGGACCTAAGAGAAGTTTTTTTAAAAATTTTAGGGGCCTAAGCTAATAATTTCAATAAACATGGACCAAAATGTGATTATGAATAATTTGTAGGGATCTAGCAGTAATTTATCCTAAATTAATTTTGACAATGCAAAGAATCATCTGACCCAACATTGATCCTTTCCCACGAAACTTTTCACGTGAATCCTTTGCATCTCCTTTAAGGTGGAGTAGGTTAGCCCTTTTATTACTAGCAGCTGTAAATTGTAATTGAGTTGACTGGACTTAATTTAATAAATATGACTTCAAGTGCACTATCGACAAAGAGTAGCGTCAGGACCTTCAGTGAGAATCCTTAATTTGTAATTATTCTTTTAAGTGAAAAGAAATTATACATACCCAACTTTTTTATGTCCCTAATCTGTTCCTCTCCAATACCTCCTGCATACCGCCATTACTGACTTAATAATTGGGGCTAATGAAAAACAACTTCAAGTGAGGCTTCTCGCAGCATTTCATTAATAACCAATAGTCGATTGAATTATGTATAATTTCTTTCCAAATTCAATCAAGTGTTGACTAATTGATTTCAACTATAATTATTGTTATTTCAAATTATTTTATCAGCAAAAAATTAAGAGATCTAAAATTTAATTCAGTGTGAATTACAACTAGACCTAATTCTAATAAGCTAATTTAAATCCTCAATACCTTGAATTTATTTTATTGGAATTAAACTGGTGAGGATCCTAGATATATTGTTCCTTATTTCTTTGGTCTTGAAAGATTTTAACAGCCATAATCTAATAGTAAATTTTAATTTACCATCAATCCAACTAAAATTCAGGACTTTATCAGGTTTCCTTGTGGTATTACATATTAACCTTCAACTTTATCACAACTGTCTCGTAATGAAACACCATAACAAAATTGTTGATATGTAAATGCATCCCCATCTTGCACCATTTTTGTTCCACATACAGCACAAGAGCAACAAAGACATGACAGAATGTCTTGTAAGTTTTTTCATTTCAACACTTATAAATCTCATACTTTGTATTCCAAGATTTATGAACTCGTGGACCTGTCCATTCTTGTCTGATGATATTCGCATTCAACACAGATTTCATCGTATGATTCACGCTAAAGCACATAAATGTTTCTAAGTGTAAATAACAGCGACTTCATCTTTTATCTGGTATTATGCTGTTCTAGGCATTAACATAAAAATTAACAGATCACATGCTAACAGAAGATTTCAACAAAAGATGATGAGAGTATAGCAATGATACAAGCTCATTAAAAGTTTATCCATGGCTGTAGCTCCACCAAATGGAAGAACAATGAGAAACATGTCAATCAAAACCTTTGGCATATGAAGCAAAATAAAGAAAGCTAACATAAAGGAAAAGGCTTACCTTAGTGGAAACAGAATCCCGTATCTAATTACCACTCCTAAGCACCATGAAGGAAATAAATATATGTTCCAATTCCAGGGTTCAGGGAAGTTAGATTTAAAGCAGCGTGTAAAGGAGTCCTAGACAAAAGAATAAATTTTGAGGGTAAATGGGTAATAAAAAGGTAATTCATTCAGCTAGAAATAGCAGTGAACGTAACAAAATGGACAAAATGTGCAAAAAAAAGGATATGAATATGCCTATGCATGTCTTATACACAGAAACGGACAGGTTCATAAATCATTGGTATTATTATTTTCCTATCTTGGAGTTAATCACGAAATATAGAACAATAAAGATGAAAGAAGTGAAATCATAAGCTACAATCAAATGTAGGCTAGGTGAGAGAACAACAATTTATAGCAGAAGCATATTGGAGTCTTGGAGACTCGAAATAAGTAACTAGTGGTTGTTGTAGGTCAATAGACTAAGGTGCCATGGCCAGCACAAGTGCAATTAAAGGCTTTGTATTCAGCTCAAAGGACTGGCATTGAAGTATCTACTAAAATATATGATAAAGTCCCCACCGCAAACCTACAAATTAAACTACACAAAGCCTTTAAACCCAGACAATCCTTGAATACAAGGAGAACCGAACTTACGTCGACAATGGCGCCGGCGGCTTCCTTAAGCGTAGGAGATATGTCTATCAAATCCCTCCTGAACCAAGAATTCGGTTGACGTGCAAAATGAAGATCAAAATTCATAGGAGAAATGCAAAGGGCTGAGAGAGATGAGAGAGGTGCTTACAGGTGGAGCCTCTTAGGTGCCTCTTTGATGGACTCCGCGGTCAGGTACTCCTCGATGTTGGGGTGGTCTAGATCTGCCTCTGTGATGGAAGCACCGATCCCCGCCATTGTCAACCGAGCGCGAGGTAGAGCGAGGGCTACTGAGCGAGGGAGAGGGCGAGGGTGAAACCGAGAATCGTGAGAGCAAGAGAGAGAGAGACGAAAGACTGAGATTTTCCTTGATCAGCCTCATCTTTTACCCTGGCAATGGGCTAAAAATAGTTAAAATTAGCCATAATTAAAATTTTAAATTTATTTTAAAAAAAATTAAAAATTTATTTTATATCTCATCTCACACAAATTTTAATATTAAATAATTATTTTATTTCACATCCAACACAATTCTCAATAATCAATCAGCTTTATTTCACATCTTATACAATTTTTAATATAATTAAATTATTTTATTTCATATCATATATATTTTTAAAAAAAATTAAAATTTTCATTTAAATTTTTTTTTTCTTATTACCAAACAGAACATTAAGATTTTGGCAACCAGCCAAAAAATGTGACTTATTTTATCTACAATTAAAATCTTAAATTTATTTTTAATAAAATTTTAAAAATTATTTTATATTTTATTTTATATAAATTTTAATATTAAATATTTATTTATTTTACATTCAACATAAATTTTATTATAATTAATTTACTTTATATCACATTATATATATATATTTAAAAAAAAATTATAATTTTTTTTAAATTATTTTCTTTTATCCAACCAAACAGAATCAAAGGGCTTATTTGGTTGGAGGATAAATTTAAATAAAAAAAAAAAATTTATTTTATTTTATATAATTGATGAAAAAGAAATTTATTTTAATATTATGAGATATATAGGATGTGAAATAAAGTTAATTTTAAGGTTGAAATTCGTGTTGAATGTGAAATAAAGTTGATTTTTAAGATTGAAATTTGTGTTTGATGTAAAATAAAGTTATTAAAATTTATAATAAATTTAAAATATTATTATTTAATTTTTGTTTGCCCCATTTTTGAGTTCAGCCAAACATGCCAAAAAGATTCATTATTCAAAGAGGTTGAAGTAAAATTAATAAAAGAAGGGATTAATTCCATTATAAATAGAATTTTTTTATAGGAAAATTGGACTTATTTGGTTGGAGGATAAATTTGAGTAAAGAAAGAAAAAATATTTTATTTTATAGAGTTGATGAGAAAGAAATATATTTTAATATTGGAAGGTACGTATGATATGAAATAAAGTTGATTTTAAGGTTGGAATATGTGTTGGATGTGAAATAAAGTTGATTTTTAAAATTGAAATTTATGTTGGATGTGAAATAAAGTTATTAAAATTTATAATAAATTTAAAATATTATTATTATATTTTTT
>JAEMOT010000595.1:137467-190018 GCA_019297695.1 Apostasia ramifera
TATTATATTTTTTCCTCAATTTTGGGCATTTGCCAAATAAAATCATAGTATTTTTAAATGCGGATCAGATTCGTCGTATAAATTAAAGAGTATAAATAATGGTTCACATAAAAAAAGCATACGAATAATGATATATTCGATAAATTAAGTATACGATTCAATGACTAATCACTTTTAATAATTTATTAGTAAAAAAATTTTTATTTAGTTTTAATTGAGGGAACATTTAGTTCAATGATATTTGTGTTATTTTTTATAATTTATTTAAATATTTATATTATTTAGATAGTAATATTATCTGAATACTATTACAATAATAAATAACAATAAAAAATTAATATAATATAATCACTTTTCATTACAAGTTGACGTTGCTCAATTTTAAATAGCATAATAGATGTCATAATAGAGTGCAATCTTGGAATTTTTTGTATTATTATTTAAAAATATTATTAAATTAAATAATCAATATTATTCAAATAATATAACATAGCATTACATTAATATTGAATCAAACTAGTATGATTGAAATATATTTTGGAGATAATTTAAGTTTGTTTGGAATAAAAATAAAAAAATATATATTTTAATATTATTTCGTGAAAAATATTTCTCCTAAGGGACATTCGGTTCAAAGCTTTCAAAATACTCATGGTAACTAAATATCAATGTGATATTAATGTTAATATTGTGTTTAAATTGTTATTAATTTAATTTAATATTATTATATTAAAAAATGATAATAATAAATTAATTTAATGGGATATCATGCAGATGTTATATAAGAGAATGATAGTTCAAAAAATAGTAATTAACCTTAAGATAGACAGTTTTAAATTTTCTTATAAATAAAATCATATTTTTATTTGAAAATGTTTTAATCTCAGATCAAAGAACAGTTTGGTTATTTGTTTGTATTGTTATTTTTAATTAAAATAAAAGATAATTTTTAATGTTGTGTTTTTATTTTGAGATATAAAAATATTTAAAATAAAGTTTATTTTATTTTAATATTTATATAGAATGTAAAATAAAATAAACTTTTTATTAAAAAATTTATATTGAGTGTAAAATAAAATTAATTTTAATATTAAAATTATATAAATTTAAAAATATTATTAATTTAATATTAAAATTTAAATATAATGTGATCTGTAAGATTCATTTTGGCATAGATTAAAACATGACAAAAACATCTTGCGCATCAATGCATTTCTGTAATTTTATTTTTTTAAAAAATATTTTTGTGCTCATTAGCTTATAAATGAAATAAAAAAAATAAATATTTTTATTTTTTTTAACATTTATTTTTAATTTTAAAAAATAACTGTTATTTTTTCAAAAAATTAAAAAAATGATGATTTAACTATTTTCGATCTATAATCGGAATTCTCAATGAAATATGATTTTTACAACATTTGCCTATTTAAAGTACAACATTATATAAATCACTCTTTTAACCAAGAAAAACAAGTTCATTACGATTCCATTTATTTTTTTGTGATAAGGAAAAGCATTAAAATTATTACCATGTATATTTTCAATTATTAGGTGTAGCTTACCGTTGAAAATTTTGACTAATAAAATAAAAATAAAAATTCACTGAATAATTTAATAAATTAAAACGGTAAAGCATTATCTTCATGATATAATAATTTAAACCTTAATTAGGCATGGATACATGAAAATTTCTAAAAAAATTTGGCCCTATTTGTTTACCCGTTTAAAATTAACCTGATTTAATTTTAACCAGACATATCACATCACATATAAAATTTAATATTAAAAATTAATTTTATTTCACATCTTACACATATTACTAAAATAATAACTAACTTATATCACATCCCTCACATATCCCAACATAATAACTAACTTTATATTACATCCCTCACACACCCCAACATAACAACTAACTTTACTTCACATCATTCACAATTTTCAATAAAAAAATATCTTTATTCAAATTTAATTTTAACCTTATTAAATTTTACCTTACAAACAAACAGACCATATTCAGTTCAACCTGATCAGCATGCTTTGCAGTACGAAAAAAATAACTTATTTTAACTATGACCAAAATCATAAATTTATTTTAAAAAAAAAAATTTAAAAATTATTTTATATCTAATTCTATGTAAATTTCAACATTAAACAATCACTTTATTTCACATACAACACAATTTTTAACATAATTAACTCACTTTATTTCACATCATACACAGTTCTTTAAAATTTTTCACAAAAATTTTTCAAACCATCTTTTTTTCCTCCAACAAAACAGAGGTAGTATAATAATACATCGTCGAGGCTTCGATCAATCTTACTCCTTAATTTTGCATGTATAGATTGCTGAGTTTGTATTATGCACACTACGATTTATTTATTTAAATTTATACTATACAAGTATAGGCCTCCAAGCAGAGATGGAGGTGATGGTACCTCTAGCCGCCATTACCCTTCTCACCAGCAGCTTCCACTTTTGTTCTTCCTTCTTGCTCTGTTTCTTCACTTTATCCTTGAAATGCCTGCTTTAGTGTCCATGATTTAAAGTCAATTCATTCAACAAGAAACGAAATTCCAGCTCATTATTACTTGAAAGAAACAGAGATTAAAAATGGTGAGAGAATTTCCAGCTTGTGATTTTTTCAATGTGGGATTTAAAAGCTCTGCTGTAAATGAGAAGATGAGTTATAAAAAAAACTTCATTATGTAGTTGAACATAGAGTTTAATCATCTTCGATCAATTTGGTATGTAGATTGTAGAGTATTTGGAATCATTAGCTTGGCCACAATCATTCATGTATGAGAAAAATAACTTGAATAGGGATGATTACATGCATATTGAAAGTATAGAAATAACCTCGAGTTGCAACATGTGGCAATAATTAGGATTAGTAGAAGTTACTGGATGAAAAGAGTAGGTGAAAGTAAATCAAGTGAATGATGGTAAGACTATTGGCGATGACGCTGATGACGAACAAAAGAAACATGCATCACCCGTAAACATTGTTGAGTGAAAATTTAAGGCAGCACTGGTTCCGAGAGTGGCACATCAAAATTTTGCTAGTCTTAAATTCTCTGTCCCTCAATCAAACAACCTCAAGTTCTTCTAAATTCACCTAAAAAGACCTAGTGAGATGATATTCACATGTTTAATCCTGTTATTATTGAACTTTTTTTTTGAAAGATGCTATTGAACTAATTTGATTTAATATAACCAACAATTAAGAAACATTGGGTTTGGGATGGCTGCTCTCACTAGCAACCAAATATTTTGTTATAATGGTAGACTCACATGCTTGATACCAATTGCGATGAAATTCGATGAGTCTTAACTGATAGTTTCTAGTCAGAAAAAAAATGGTGACTAGCTCAAAATATATAATCAGAGTTGATATTCATAACCAGACCTGCATAAAGGAACCTTGCATGAGCCAGTTTGGGGGCACATACGAGAATGGAGCTCAAGAAGCTGCCACATGCGCTTGCAGTGTGCACATGAGCCAGAGCTCCGGGCCTTGCAGCCTGAGAAGTGGCGAACAAGAGACTCCAAACTCTTGCAGGCTGAGAAATTGCAGTCGCCTTGGTTCTGTTTGAGAGTCTGATCACGAGGCCCAATAGTTCTACAACCATCCCTGCATATGTGAACAAGAGCTTCCATTGCCTCGTGAAGCTGCATGTATACCTTCTTTTCTTCCATTTTTTTTAACCTCTGTTGCCTCTTCTGTTTGAGCACCTCAAGGCATTTTTTGTGTCAGTGGCGTAAAAAGAAAATTTTGAAGATGTATGTTCAAAGATGATACTGCAATGGATAAAGATGGAAAGTTTAATAAACTGCAAATAAATATCTTATATCTTTATGTTAACACACATTTTCCCTCACTTAATTTCAGTAGTCCATGTGACAAGGGTAAGCTCGAGGGCATAAGTCCTCACTCGACAAGAGAATTATGGAATCACACACTTCGGGTGTAACATGCTGTAACCCAGATGTAGATGTATTGTCCCCTTCGGCTTTAGGAAAATGTGTGACTTAAAATGCTTCCCAAAAATTCACTCATTTCAGTGCCACTCCAACTCAAACATATCTAACTGCAAAGTTCTCATGATTAGCTTCACGATTTTTTCCCAGGAGATACCAGTGTTGCTTAAGTCCTCTATTTTTTAGCAACACTTGTCGTACCTATAATTGCTATTAGCAACTATACTTGAGTGAAAACTTTTTTTTCTACATCCTTCTTCATCTATTTTACTTGCTACGCTTCTACACTGCTGTTAGGCTTGCGATCCAACGATCTCAAACTGCAACTACTTTCTTTGTGAACACTTTAATCTTGTTTACTTGAAAAATATGTTAACTCTTAGTAACCGACCTGAAAGCCTAATCTTCTAGGTTATATCCCAAAAACAATTCACACACTTACATAACCTCTCACACTTAAGCTTATTGTTTTGCAGCATAAATTCAATTAAAATGTCTCCTTTAACCTCATGCTAGACGTAATGAGACATTAGGGCCAGAACTCAAAACCACAGATCCAACTACAAGAAAAACCTTTTAATTAGCTCTACCTTTCAAAAAAAACTTTAGCTCCAATACCATGTTAAAAATTTAAGCTTTGAGGTAAGTTGGTTACCATAAAAAGGCTCTATTTGGTCAGAGTATGGATTTGAGTTTTGAGTTATTTTTAGGATAGAGATAGAAAAAACTATTTAATGTTACGATAGGAATAAAGTTAATATAATGTTGAGATTGTATTGGAAATGAAATAAAGTTAATTTTTTTATTAAAAGATGTATATAATATGAAATAAAGTTAATTTTTTTATTAAAAGATGTATATAATATGAAATAAAGTTAATTTTTAACATTAAAATTTGTGTAAAATATAAAATAAAATTACTTTTTAATATTAAATTTTGTATAAGATATGAAATATATATAAAAAATTAATGGGGTTGATTTTAAAATGGGGTCGAGTTATTTTAGGGCTCCTAGAAAACAAAGTCATATATTCACATATTTGTATATGCGTAACTGTGTAAACATAAATAGACAATCTCCATTGGCTTTGTATGCTTTGAGCACAGAACAAAAGCAAATTGAATTTGATTTCAAGTTGGACCAAAGTTCCAAAATCGTAATTTGAGAATAAGTCAATACTTGTACAAGAAAAAAATATATACAAGGAAACATTTAACAGGATAAACTTACTGAATCCACTTCCACAAGGATCTCTAAAAGTTCCTGTTCAAGGTTGGGGTTCGCCTTCCTCATCACCTTCCAACCTTGAGATAAGGAGATACTCTTGAAATCCCTAATGATCATACGAGTACATATCATTGAGAGTCGGGGAGCATCACATTCCCTTGCTAACTGAAGAATGTCAACCACGTTTTCTGCAGTCAGAAATTCTCGCTCCAGCTGTCTTATACAAATACTTTTCAGAGAAGGAACAGAATAAACGTGGGACATCACAAGCAAATGGATAACATGTTTTTTCATATCATCCGAGTCATAGCTGCATACAAGCACCAATAAATTAGAGCTTCAACCATATTGAAGAACAATATTAGAAACTCTAAACAAGTCAGATATCCTTAGTATCTAATAAATTTAAACAATACTAATTATCCAAAAAGGCAAACATATGTCCTCACAAACAAATAGTATATTGAAAAGCACTCACAACACAAACTACGCTAAATGTAGACATCTAACTTCATCTAGTTGTTTGATCACTCCTTAATTCAGTTTAAGGAGTAATATTAGCACAGAGAAACCAAAATACAACAAGCCACTTGATACCTAGATCAGAGTAATTCTAATCATACAAAAACCACATGCTCCAAAAAAAAAAGAACAATGCAATAGAAGAACACTAGGTTTACTTGTTTAGGAGTACTATATTCAAGGGGAGAGCTAAAGAGAGGCTTTATTATGTAGAAAAGTAGATAGAAAGAAAATCTTACATCAATCACCGGGCCTTCAATCTCAAATAGGATACAAAGAACCAAAAATTTTCTCATAGATTAGATGATCCAATCTTTCTAGAGCCTTGGATGATCACCTCCATATATTTGTTATCCTCAAGAGCTCATGGGATGAAATATAACAAACCAATAATGGTATTACTAACGATGTGTTCAAGCTCGTGCGAGATCAAGTGATGAAGCATGTGAATCAAACTTGAATGGAGCTATGACTTGAATACTCTGGAAGTCCAAGTGATCCCAGAAAGAACCATTTGAAGATACGTAATACAATCTTGGAGAATGATTGAAGTATCCAGACTGAAGATTACTAAAGCTAGAGATAAAAGCTAAAAAAACAAGATCCTATTGGGACCACATATAAGGGTAAGATCGAACTTGCTTGGCTCATGAGTAAAACAAATCAAGTTTTAAAACTCAAAATATTTTCACTATATATATATATATATATATGGAAAATGATATGTAACCTAAAATAAAGTAAATCAAAAGATTTCTAGGCCCTTTACACAATGTTTTTGTCCAATGGATGTCATTGATCCTAGGGCAATGTTCTTATTCACTCGACAAAAGCATTATCCAAAAGTCCCAAAAGTCTTTTGGTGATTTTATTGAGCTACGCAGCATTGCTCTTCCTCTCTATATTTGAAAGTGCTCACTAAAAATACTTTTAACTTATATATATAGATACACGCACTATAATGTCCAAATTTTAAATTTCAAGTTTAAATATGGTGTTTAGTTAAATGTTGTATTACGCATATTAATAAAAAAAATTGATATGTTAAATTAGGTTATAAATGATTTTTACAATTTAATAAAGCATGTTTGGGTGGAAAATCCAAATAAGGAATTAAGGAATGATTAATAGAGTTATAGAGTCAAGCAAGGAGGAAAAAGATGGTTTCCCTGAGATAGGTCGCTTGAAGAAGAAAGATGGATGAAGGCAAGTTGTGGCAAGCTAAGGCCCTGTTTGGTTGAAGGCCATCTTGGTCATGACCATGACCAAAATAACCTCCAACTATTTTATTAAATAATTTTTTCATTTTTCATTCTCAATACATAAATTTTAATATAAAAAGTTCACTTTATATTATATCTATATAATTTTTAAAATATTATATTTAATTTTTTATTATTATTATTTTTAAATAAAATGGTTGGAGGCCATTTTGGCCATGGCTTGGCCTCCAACCAAACAGGGCCTAAGGGGCAATGTTGAAAAGAGCTAGTCGAACAAGGTGGAGGCTGTCACCGAATTGGAGGTAAACAATGTTCAGTTAGCTCCAACGAAACCCCCTTTTTCTTCTTTTTTGCCATTCCAAAGAATGCAAGGCGCGGAGCTGGATCGTCTTACTTTCGAGAAGGCGAGTCCATCATTTGTGGGTAGATTGAGTCCCTCGGGAGCACGAGGCGCAAAGCCTGTTTGTGTTCCGTTCGAGAAGGCAAGCTTATCCTTTATCGACGTTGGAACAAGTTCTTAACAAACCGGACCGTAACTATAATATCCAAGAATCTGATTTGAAGTTAAAAGAAATTGAAATAGAATTTGGTTTGAGGTTTAAAAATTAAAACTGATTTGAACTTAAAATAAAGAATTTTGGACCTAAAATAAATAATTTTGGACCCATTTATAAGGATGTTAAAGTTGGGAGACTAAATTGCAATTTTTCCTTAAAAACAAAATAAATAAGGCTTACGCTGCCAGCTGCCAGCTGCCAACTACTGCAGCCAACCCGCCGTCTCCTCTTCCCTCTCTGTCGTGTGGCGGAGAATAATAATAAAAAAAAGAGAAAGGAGGCGGAAGAAAGCTTTGCTCTTTGCAGCTGTGCCCTTGTTCCGCCCGCCTCTGTCCGCTATTTCGCCCAAGCAAGAGCAGCAGCACCTACTGTTGGAATCAAAGAAGAAAAGGGAGGAAGAGGAGAAGAAGAGAAGAAGAAAAAGAAGGAGGAGAAGGAGAAGGAAGAAAAAGGAGAAATAAAGGAGAGATGGCCAAAACGGCAAATTGGTAAGTAATTCTTTCCCTAAAATTGATGTTGATTTAATATTATGTTGTGAATATAATTTAATGTTACGAGAATATGAGAAATTATGATATTATTGGGAGTGGATTAATTTGGTGGAATTTTGTAATAAATCCCCTGATTGCTTTTTATTGATATTTTGATCTATCAAGTGGGTTTCGAGTTACAAAGGAATTTTAGTAAACGTGTCTTTATGAAATGTATGATGTATGATGTAAAAACTAAGAAAAAAATTAGAAATATATTGATTGAGAGTATATGAGATTAAATTGAAGATTATATCATTAAATAAGCAGCAAATTGGTTAAAATGGATAATCTGGTTGGTAAATTAGGACTTAATTTAACAATGATTTATATTCTAATTTGGATTCAGATGATTGATTAGAGAAAAAGATGATATTTGATTAGATTTGAATGAAAAATAATTTCATGATTAGATATGTGAAAAGCAGAGAAATTTATATTTATTTTCATATGTGAGCTGAATAGAAAAGAAAAGTTATATTCTTCATCTTAATATTGATAGGATTCTATAATAGTTTGGAAAGAAGACAAATATGAGAATAGAAGAATGAGTAAGCAAAACTCACAATTGAGGTCAGATAGATGATCTTTTCATTTATTGTGAAGTTGAGAAAATTATTAAGGTTGATTCTTATAAGTTACTAAGACAAGTGGAGAAATCAATTGATGGGATTTAAGAAAGTAATTAATATCTTTTCAGTCAAATGTGTAGGTATAGAGGATGTCAATAGAGCTGTCGGTGTCGACCAAGATCCTATGGAGGTGGAATTCGTCGACATCGACAGATATGACAACCGGCTGGTCTCCTGAAGTTGTCTCCGTTGGGAGATCCCCTCCAGAAAAGGTAATATCAGGCTACAGAAGAGAGGAAGTATATACCTGTGCGGCAAAGATGCCACCCGGGCTGTTAAGGAAGTGGCTAAATATGGTCATAATCAGCTTCTCCCTTAAAAGCTTAGATTGGTCGGAGGCTGCTCCCGAATTGAAGTTTACCCAGCATGGTGACGGCTGTTCTGCCAAGCGAAATTGGGGAAGGTGCCCGGCATCGATCAAGAACTTGATTAGTTTGCAGAGCTTCCGGCATTCAGCGAGTGTATGTCTGTAAGTGCCGTGGAGCTCACAGAATTGGGAATGGTCCTATCCCGGGAGCAGCAGGCCGACATTCAGAGCAGGCCTAATGAAGCTCTTGGCCTTCATAGTGTTGAATATCTCTTCGATCGTTACGGTAATCGAAGAAATAAATAAGTGAATGGAGTTCTTTGGTGGCAAGGAGCTACACAGTTCGGCGTTTCATTTTCCTTTTGAGCCCGCTTGCTCTTTGAGTAAGGTGTCGAACGATCTTTGTATGCCTCGGCCCTCGCCCTATTTTCTGTTGCTGGCGCAATGGCTGCCATCGCATCCTCCAAGTGGATCTCCTTTTCGGCCCGCAGTAATGTCTCTGACATTGTCTTTGGGTTGTGGCAGTTGAATGACTGATAGAGGTTGCTAGAGACCAGAAGAGCATTGGTGAAGCAGGAAAGCGAAGAGTCATCTGTGGTGTCGCGTGTTTCTGCATTAAGGCAGCAGAAACACGCGACAAAGTCACACAGAGACTCGTTCAACCCTTCAGTTTTTAGAAACTGCGAAATCTCGGCTTGCTTGTGGCTAAGCGAACTAATAAATCTAGAGAGAATTGGGAGAAAGAGGTGATAGAACCTGGGGAGAAGCAATCGAACCATTTGAGGGCAGCTCTAAAGAAGGTATTGCCAAACAATCTACATTTGTATGCATCAAACACAACATCACAAGTGTAGAGCGCATTTTCAAATCGTTGGATGCGGCGAACTAGATCTGTTTTGCTGTCAAATATGGAAAATGACAATGGTTTGAAGCAATGAGGGACTGGAGCTGCTAAGATTTCTGCAGAGTATAGAGATTTCAGCTGGGAATCGGAGGGGAGAACATCTCTATCTGTTACTCCCCCTCCGAGTCTGAACTATTCCCTTCAGGGCTAGTTGCGGAAGCTAGGGTTGCCGCATAAGCTTCGAAGCGTAGCTTTTTACAGCTGTTGGATGGAGTGACTGGTTGTGAAGTAACCACTAATCTGAGTGGGGTGATTGCGTGCTGGGAGGAGATCATTTGGATGATCTGACTCACAGACTGAGTTAACTGCATCATGCTTGCAATCAATAAGGAGAGTTGCGATGAATCTATTAGAGGGGGAGTATCAAGAGAAGGACTAGAAGCAATAAAGGGTTGGGAGTGAGAAGGAATGTTGTTCTGCAGATCTGCAGCCATCAGAGGGAAGATCCTACAGGAGGGCACCAAACTGTTTAAGTGAAAAATCCAAACAAGGAATTAAGAGAGGATTAATAAAGTCACAGAGTTAAGCAAGAAGGAAAAAGATGATTTTTCCTGAGGCTGGTCTCTTGAAGAAAAGGAATGGATGAAGGCAAGCTGTGAGATAATATTGAAAGGAGCTAGTCGAACAAGGTGGAGGTTGTTGCCAAACTGGAAGTAAACAGTGTTTAGCTAGCTCCTGCGGAACCCCTTTTTTTTGTTGTTCCAAAGAGCCCCGATTTTCTCATCACAAATGAAGCTATTTATAGTGAAAATGAGGTAGATGGAATTAGGCATTGTAGATGGGCTTTATTAATAAGGGCAGCGCACCGGTGGCCAAACCTATTCACGCCACCCAGCAGCTCAGACATTAATGACATCCCCCCCCCTTCTTGTCACTATAAGGGGTCGTCACATCATAAGGTGGTTGTGACACGACAACTAATTTAAAGGCAAAATTGTGGCTTGACTCGACTGTTCGGATAGCTCCACGGTGTTCGACTAGGGGACCCCAATCCGAGCAAGTCGCCTTAGTTGTTCAAGAACCCTTCTTCGGCTGACTGTGTTTCAGAGAAGTGGTCTAACAGTCCACGTGTCACGATTAAATGACAATAATTTTTCCTTAACATAACTCAATAGGATTTAAAATTTATTAAAATTGAGTTGAATATAATATAGATAAAATTGGGCTTAAGCGTAAGAAATTTAGAAGAAAAGGTGAGAAAAATTTTAGTATTTAATTTATAAATAGTAATGTTTTATTTGCTAGGTATGAGATGTAATTCAAATTAATGGTGTAGAAGTAACTAAAAAATTAAGAGTTTATCAACAACTTTATAGCAAGATCACGATAATGATTCAATAAATATTATACTTGTGTAGAGAAAATTATAAGAATGTGAAAAAAAAAAAAAATATATATATATATATATATATATATACAACTAAAGTGTTATTAAAGAGTAAATCAAATCTGATCTTTTTATAAGGAACTATACAATGAATCTATATATGATAATAATATTTATAATTAAATGTTGAATACAAATGAGAAAGCATGAGTAATAAGTGAAATAAGGGATAAAATTAATTAAAAATGAATGAATTTAAATTCATATGTGTTTTTGTTATTTTTAGGGTGTATTCGTGAAAATAGGTTGTCAGACAGCCAAGAGGTAGATGAATCTATTCTAATGTGTTTATAAATTAATTTATTAAAAATAAAATATTGTATTTTGAGTTATATACTGCTTGCTCTGTGGCTATGACTTGTTCGTCATGCCTAGATAATTTTGTTATTGTTTGATTTTGCTCTTATGTGAGATGGTTGATTGTGATAAATTAATTATATTGTGTTCAAGAGCAATTGAGTTATATGACAAGCGTAATCAACTGATATTAAATTTTGTAACATATAATAATGATATAATAAGATTGATATATGTAATGTGAAAAAAAAAAGAGAATTATTTCTCTTCACAATCATGTCCACCACGGTCCGAGCAAAATGATGATATTAATGTGATAACACCGGAGATAGTTTCCGACCACCTAGGGTGATGACGATCACCAAAGGTGGGTCACCTATTGTGATGAGATACCAATGGATTTAGATGCAATGGCATTGGGCGATAAATTACGAAAAATTATCTGATCGAGGTGACAATCTCGTGGTTATTGTGTGTGGGTCATTATGGATTTGGTAGTGTGGCTATGGCTGACTAAGAAATATAGCCCAAAATGTGATAAAATATTTAAATAATAATTTTTAATATGATTATGATGTGTGCAACTGAGTCAACTAATAACTCCTGCTTTTATAGGTGCTGATCAAATACAAGGGCAAAGGTGAGTTATTACAGGAAACTTATGAAATTAAAATATTGTTCCATTGTTGTATATAATTATAATGTTTAAATAGTATTATCATAGCATGTGTGATATTATAAGGATTATTAGCTGATTGTAAAGAGAATTTTTGCATAGATATTCCCTATAGCTGTTAGTGATATATATGTGATAAATGTTTTCAATATACATATGTGATTGTATATAGTACAGTAGATTATGTGATTTTGATAATTTATAAGGTGTTATAATTCTTAATAAATCCGTCACAACCTAATTAGTTGTAATCTGAATACAGCTAGATTATTAATAAGAACTATGGTAGTTGGGTCATAACACACATATAACACAAAAATCACTTATATTGCCAAAAACAAATGTGAAATGTGTAGAACAAACGGACAGTTCGATCCAGCAAAATGAACAATTTGTTCCAGCAGAATGGACGGTCTGTTTTATCTTAGAAGGCACTAACAAAGTTTGTAAAAGCTTCTCTGCATATGATTTTGTAGAAGGGTTGATTGAGTAATGCAAACCTAGTGTTAAGGAGCCCTCTGAGTGGAGTAAGCGTTGTGTGCCAAACCACATAAGAATATCATGTGTCACTTTTCTTCTGATATTTTATTCTCAATCGACAATTTGTTTTCAATCACATGACTTTACAAAATTCAAAAGAACAGCCAATTCGCCCCCTCGTGGGTTATGGGGACATTTTAGTATTTATATAATAGCCTTTATAACTGATGATCCAGATGGAAATCCAATACATGCTAAAACTGCAAGAATCGAGTGCCATAAAAGCTTGAAGTGTAGGAGCATGAAATTCCCATCAATTCATGACTAGCTTAATAAATGCAATATATATTATTGCCTTTAATAGAACTCCACCTTAATAGGACATACATTAACCCAACCTTAGGTTATTTTATTAAACGAGCCTTAATGGGTCATGTAATCTAATCCAAGTCAATTGCAACAAAAATACTCAAAGTTAGTTAAATCCTGAGAAAAATATTTTTATAAAAAATGATTCGACACCATTTCCAGTGAGCATTATTTATTTCAAAATTGAGCCCTGTAGCCAAACCTCAGTTAAGGTCAGTACCAATGATATTACTTCAACCATTTGCTTACATGCTCACAGTGGAATGATCAAATTCCTAAACAACTGAAGCGTTGACCTGTAAAGCAAGTCAATCATGATATACTGTTATCAATATGCTTCATGAGTAAGAAAAAGAACATAAGGTAATGAATCTCATTGTCGCATCAAAAAGGATTGACAAGTTCTTGAAGTTATTGCTCTAAAATCCTTATATGTAAACATATTAAAACAATATCATGATAAAATATTTCAAGGATATTGACATACCAGAAAGAATAAAGAAAGCGAACAAAAGCACGTGCAGCTTCTAAAGGCACGCCATGTATTTTGATCCGCCGGATACCTCCTTGTAGTGGTGTTTGGTCCAACAAATTTCTTAAATTGGGCGATATATTTCCCTGCAAAACATAATCCCAAACCAGTAAAAATCAAACAATGTCTCTCTAAGGGCTTCGTACTACTGTTACCACCTAGATATTAGTTCTAGCATTTGAAAGTTGCAAACACCTTCTGAGAGTACAAAATTTGTATACCTTAAGGAATAAACTTTCTTGTCTGTAGATGCATATTAAGATCTATCTTTGCCTTATTACTTATTAGTAAATAGAAGTTGGCCATATTTATTAAATAAGTGTTGGTCATGTTTATTATCAGATGACTTTGAAGTAGAGAAATGTCTCAACTTCCAACTGTAGATGAAAAAGGAGCATTTTAGGGCGTGAAAAAATGGTCTAGGTAGAAAAACGTTTTGAAGTATTAGTTGATACTCCATATAAGAATTAGGAAACAGCAAGTAGTAGTACTTAAAGGACTTTTCACCTACATCTAGCTGCACTCAGATTCTTGTTACAATGTATCAAGTTACGATGAAGTATCGTCATTCTGATAGTTTTTCAAATCTCAATAATGGAGTGGAAAGTAAGGGATATTCAAGATAATTTTTCAGATCTCAATAATTTTTAGTATATCAATATTCTAATATATCCATCTATAATCAGTCTCAGAATATAATCTTCAATATAAAGGATTAAATGATGAGTAGCGTAATAGGCTTCACACTCGAAAACTGAGAACTACAATGCAGAAAAAAAATTTGTATAGGATGTTGCAAGCATTATAATTTATACAAAGAAAAGAACCTTTTATATGATATAAAACGAAAAGAGTTTGGATCCATACAAGAACACTTGAATGTGCTGAAATCAACCCCTTGTCATCCGTAAGAATGTGGAGATCAGCGCCATATCCATCATCAAAAAGTCTATTCCAAGATTGGCATATATCATATGGGACAAAAGCGTTATTAAAACATATCTTCTTGGCATTGATTCTTCGATAAGATACTATTGGCAAAGGAGGGGCTTCAGGAACATTTTTAGTCTGAGATCGAGAAGATATTGAGTCATTGTCTATGCTAGAAGTTGTAACGTCATCCGATAATTGGTCCTCTATTTCCAAGTCGGAAAAAGTATTATGAAAGAGTGCTCGAGAACCGTGATCAAAGCATGCCATCAACACATATGATGATAAATACTCCCTGGTAGAGACATAAGAAAGATTCAAGTAAATTAACTTACATAGTACACACAATTAAAAATTCATTTATTTATTGCATAAAATGGTTTGTTCTCTGAAATTTTAGAGAAATGCTTTGTAATCTCATAAATAACTCCAAACTTTAAATTCAACAGCATTTCTTATATGGCAATCATCACGACCCCAACCGGGTACCTAAACCCAACACCGTGGACCAATTAGTAAGAGGGCACGGCACCAAGTGGCATGAAAAAAAGCACTACTAAGTTAACACAATTTTAAACTTAAATAAGCAAATAAATAGAATTCTATATAAACAACTAATCAAGATATCCTCAAAAAGGAGTAATCATCACATAACTATCAAAATCCACATAGGTTTGGTGTTTATACTACTTACTAGGAACTAGAGCCTACGTGTCATATAGAAAAAAATATTGATTTTATCTATGTGACAATGGTATCAGATAGGAAGTTCTAGTTGGCTTCAATATTTGGGGTTATTTATTAGGGATATGTAGTATTTACTATTATTCTTTTCCACACTTGCGAATATACCACAACAAAGCTTTATTGTTACCCCATTAGGTGATTTACTTCTATTTTTTAGCAATTCCTTCGTAGTACAATGAAATTACCCCAAAAACTGTCTAGTAAGTCAAATATGATACAGAAGATATCTTGGGTTAGCAAAGAAAGAGGACCATATAAGAATTAGAAAAACCTAGTTATGAAATTCTCCATCACTCTTGTCATCAAACACAAGAATGAAGAAACTAGGCAATACCAATTGTCATATTTGTTCGTAGGAGGGAATTCAAACTTTACATGCATGATTAGCACATGGAAATTTCAAGTCAATTAAATTAAGATAATAATGATGCGCAAAGACACTGCTCTCAATCCGATTCCTAGAAATAGCAAGTATAGCGTTATTCTGCAATCAAACAGCTTGTAAATCCCAACACATTGTAGCATGAGAAAAATAATATAAGTTCCATATCCAAGATAGCTTAATGTATAGCTGAAAACTCAGATGTCATATTGAACTAATAAACCTGAAATTAAACTATATACATCCTCCATCTAAGTCCAATCAAGAACGACTTCCCACCAGCATCAAACCATTACGATGCACCCAACCTGATCAAAACAAAAGAATGAAAAGCAGCACCAAAAGAGAAGAATTACCTAAACCCGAGCAGGAGAGAAATCTTCACCTTAGACCAAACAGCTTGCGATAAGAAACAAGAAAGATAGGGTTCAGTTTTTCCATCAAGAAGCAAATGGAACTCATCTCGACCTTATCGCCTGATCCGAGCCTTCAATCGAAAAAGAGATCCGAGAATATCCAACACCTTTCCCCGCTCCTCCGTGAGGAGACGCAGAAGTGCGGCGAAAGCGCTTCCCGAATCCGATGCCCAGTCAGTGGAAGATGGTGAAAGACGGAAGTAGAAGAAGGCACGGATGGTCGCATCCTCCACGCCCCCGTATACGACAAACACTTCTGACCGGAATACGAATGTGGGGTCCGCTCTATGGTGGGTGCACAAATGGGTGGCGGAGGAGTGGGCTTCCATTTTTTATATAAATTCTTTTTTTTTTTTTTTGGATGGAGATGGAGTGGGGGTTTCGATCTCCAGTCTTTTTCTGATTATATAATGCTGCACTTAACCAATAAATAACTCAAATAGTTTTTTTTTTTTGGGAAAAATAACTCAAATATTAAAATCAAGTCATGATAATATCTTGAGTAAATTGCCTCTGGGTCCTGAGATCACTAAAGTATTTCAAATAAGCCTATAATTCTTAAAATCCTTCAAACAAATTCTTAAAATAAGCCTATAATTCTTAAACTCGCCACGTGTGCACGAACAGAAGCATGTTCTCGCGTAATCGGCCGAAAGTGAGCGGTTGTGGGCCCGAGCACTCCACCGACCACGTGGTCGGCGGAATTATCTGAAAGTTTTTTTTTGACATTTTTGAATTCATGTAATTTTATTAGGTTGATTATTAAAACTTTTTTAATAGTTAATTCATAATTATTATTTAATTTATAATTTTTAAAAAATTAGTAAGAAATTCATATTTTAAAATTTTTATAAATACAATGATACTCAAAAATTATTATTATTATATAACAAATCACTATTTTCATTAATATTTAAAAAATATTCTATTTTAAAAATTTTAAAACACTAATTTTACTGATGTCATTTCTTATCTCTTTTTTTCTCTCTCTTTTTCTCTCTCATTCAGCGAAGGTGCACGCGATGGAGGGCAGGTGAAAATCGGTGCCCGTCACCTCCACACCCCCTCTCTTTCTCTCCCTCTCTCTCTCTCCCCCCATGCAAGCTTGCATGCGCATGTATGGAGGGTGGTGAATTGTCAACACTCGAACTCTCCACTCTCTCCATCTCTCTCTCTCTGTCTCTATTGTTCTCTCTCTTACGCAGGTGCGTGCACTTGCCCTAAGATTAAATTTTAGACGAGAAAAAAAAATTATCTTATAAATTTAATAGAAAAAAATTTAGTTTGATATTAAAAAATATATAAAATATAATATAAAATAAATTCAAATATTTTTGAATCAAAATAAAGTTAATTTTTAGAATTAAATTGATATTAAATTAAAATAAAAGCTCAAACTAAATGAGCTCTGAGGGTAACTGGCCGAGGGTCTCGTGATGCGATGACGATAAGAAATGTAACAATAGGAAAATGGAAATGGCATAATTTGAATTAATAGTAAATTAAATTAGAAAGTTGTCAAAGTTAATAACTGAAAGTCCATAAATTGTAATAACTTTTTAGTAAGTTTTAAAAAGTTATAAATGAAATAGTAATTATGAGATAAGTACAAAAGCTTTCAGAAATTATATAAATTTTAAATTATATATTGAGTGTTATCTATTAAAAAATAATATAATATTTAAAAATTTAACTGATTTATAATTAATTTTTTTTTAGTGGTTCATTAATTTGTAGAGAATGCTGGATTAATTCTAGCATTAAAATTAATTTTATAAATCATATTACATATAAATATAACAATAATTAATAAAATTTTAAATATTATATAAATTCTACCATTAAATTCAATTGATTTCACTTATTTCACATCCTATAGTCACTAAAATAAAACTAATGTTATTTAAATTTTTTCACAAATATTAACATAATTGAAAAACTTCACAAATAAATAATAAATTTATGTCCAAACTTTATAAGTCATGTTACATTCAGTTTATTATTATTATTATTATTATTATTATTATTATTATTATTATTATTATTATATATATATATATATAATAATTTATAATATAGGATGTATTATAACAGTATTTTTTTGATTTGGGATGTAGTATAACAATTAGATATATAAATTAGAAAGATTTATATATACCACTCTAAAAAATGATTTTTTTATTTATTTTATTTCCAGAATCAAATATTTATATTTGTAACCTCATGTTTTGAATGCATAATTACAAATATTACCTCTTCGACAAATTGAGAAAAATCTGCCCATTTATCTTATTAAAAGATATGAAAATCTAATTATTTATCATTATAACGCGGTGATAATTATAATTATACATTTAAAATATAAAGTGACAAATATAAATATCTAATTTTATGAATTAAATGAGTAAAATACTTAATTTTAGGATGACATATAAAATTTTCTATAAATTATAAAAGTAATTACATTCATACTCTCAAGCTTTATGTGATCGGAGGAAAAAAAAATAATGCAAAAGCTTTTATGAAATTTAAAAAAAAAAAAGTATGATATGAAATAAAGTAAATTAGTTATATTAAAAATTATGTTTGATGTAAAATAAAATAATTATTTAATATTATAATTTATGTAAATTATGATATAAAATATTATTTTATTTTTTAAAAAATAAAAAAATGTAGTGAGAGAAATTTTAAGCGTAATAAAAATTTATTCAATCAAACGTAGCCTTTGGTACACTCAAATTTACTATTTAGTTTGAAGCATTTTTTTTTATTCAACATAATTTTGAATTATAAAAATTAATTTTATTTAACATTCAATATAAATATAAATATTTAAATTAAAAATATTTCATATTTTTATATTTTTTAATATTAAAATAAATTTTTTCATATTAAATTTAAAAATTAATTTTTTTTATTAAAAAAGAAGTTCGAACCAAATGGACCACGATGAACTATCACAAAATTAAATATTTTAGATTTGAGTTTTTCCTGCTTAAATATTATTCTATATAATATAAGTCCTTTTAATTTGTTTACACTAATTAAGCAGTATATATATATAATTATACGTCATAATCTATGATTCGATGTAAAATATTACTCATCAAATCATGATGAGAGGCAGCTCCGCGGCTGAACGACGCCGGAACTGAACCCGGCGGCGTGGTTGCAGAAGGAGATCGCCGGCTCGTTACCGTATGTGAGCTCAATGTCTTCAAGCCTGATCCCGCTGCACCGATTCGACGAGCTGCAGTCGAATCTCACCGCCACCACCGTCGCCGACGAGCCGTGAATATCGCTGTACCTCACGTCGCTTATCTTCACGCCGGAGGTCTGCATACAACCAAAATTTATTAGTTCATTATCTATAATCAGTTATTTAACAAATATTTATAAACATGATAATAAAAAAATGGGTAATTAAATTAATTAAAAGTTTATGCACGTATTTCTGTATGTAATGGATAAATGGATAAAAAAAGGGATAATTAACTACATGCCACACAATTTAATTTTATTTATATCTTACTCATCAATTCTTAGTTAATTACGCTATGCACACTCAAAATATTATAAAATCTTACATACATATATTTTCACTTATTTCAATTATAAAGAGTAATCATAATTTTTCAATAACTTAACTATAATTAAATTACAAAAAATCTGAGCCGTTCATCATATTATTTTAAGGATATTTAAATATATTTTGAGTGAAAATCCTAAAACCTTAATATTTAGGTGGCGGCAAAGGAAGAAGACATCCGCGATGTGAATTGATTTTAGGACAAATCAGCGCTTTAGTGTGGTATTGAGAAAGAGAAAAATATATACCATTAAAAGTAAAAATATAATTTTAATGATTTATTAACAGAATAATTTTTTTTCAAATAAACTTTGATTAAGTTTTAACTCAAATGTGTGTATGTAAGATTTTGTAATGTTTTGAGTGTGCGTAGTGTAATTAATTAAGAATAGATGGGTAAAGCATAAATAAAATTAAATTGTGTGGCATGTAGTTAATTATCCCTAATAAAAATATTAGGTTAGTCAAGAATTTCCTTCATCATTTGACCAATAAAAAAATTAATGTTTACAATAATATATTTAATAAATATTATAAATTTTATACTCAATTCACAAATATTACAAAACAAGTGAAGAGCATTATTTATAAATTACAATTTACATATTCGCAATTTTGACCAAGTATATATAATCGTCATTTTAATATGATTAAAAACATCAAATCCTAATTAATTACTAATTTAAATAAGATAAAAGTTTAATTATCTATTCAAAACAACAGCAATATTAATATATATCCATCATTGGACAGTAGTCTAAATGATGTTCTTAATAAATTTTATAATTTTTATGAATTGAGCATAAAATATACAATATTTACTTCAAAATTAACATAATTTTCCTATTTATAAAATTTATTGTCTAGAGATTATTCTAATTATTCATCTTTTAAAATTTAATATGTAACATGAAAGTCAAGATGACATACTAAACTCTATCAAATAATTTTTAAAGAAAACATATGATGTATATTTTTTTGGTAGAATATGAATGACACAAATATGCAGTTACATATTTTATTATTTACATGTTAAATATATATAAATATTATTATCAATATATTTCATACTCTAAAATTGTAATTTAACCATTTGTATATTGTTATCTATATCTGTTTATGCTTATATATATAACCATTGACAGGCTATTGTCCTAATACAATAAAGTTTTAAAAATATAGGGACC
This sequence comes from Apostasia ramifera, assembly GCA_019297695.1. NCBI lineage: Eukaryota > Viridiplantae > Streptophyta > Magnoliopsida > Asparagales > Orchidaceae > Apostasia > Apostasia ramifera. The sequence continues at coordinate 158,352 of JAEMOT010000595.1, forward strand.
TGTGAGTAATTAATCACTCACCTGCTGAGGGCAGTTCAGCTCATCCGGGCAGTAGTTCTGGTCGATGATGATGGGGTTCTTTACGTTCCACATGGCGGCGTGCTCGAACGCTACCTGGCGCACGAACCCGCGGCTGGGCCTCGCCCATGTCTTGATCCGCAGCCCGTTAAGGGTTCCGACGAACTCCGCCGTCGTCACCGTCACGTTCTTCACCCCCGCCTCGTAGTAGTACTCCTTCCCCAGGCTTCCGATGCTCACGCCGTGCCCAGGCCCGCAGCTGATCCGCTCGATCCAGAGATCGGTTGAACCGGGGCCGATGGAGACGCAATCGTCGCCGGTCCCGATGGTGGCGCCGGTGATCGTCACGCCGGCGGAGTGCTCGATGTGGATGCCGTCGGTGTTGGGGCTGTTCGCCGGCGCAGATATCGTCACGTCCTCCAACGTCACCGCCTCGCACCCGTGGATCACGATGTGGAACTGCTCGCTGTTCAACAACGTCAGCCTGCCGGTTATCGTCACCTCCCTCGAGTTTGTGAAACGCAACGTCTGCAGTTTTTTAAATAATTTATAAACATTTGTTTTACTATAAAAAAATTATAAATTTTTTATCAAATAACATATTTTAAATTTTAAATATTTAAATGTAATAATATCTCCTATTTCAAATAAATCAACAAAATCTAAAAAAAACTACTTTAACTGCATTCACGTGAATTCGATCCAAAATTATATCAAATTTAGTTAAAACATTGGATTTTGATAAAAGTAATTTCAAGCCGACGTAGAATTAAATCAAACTTGCTCAAATTCAAAACTATTGAAAAAATAAATATTAAATGTATGTAATTATTTTTATTATGTTAATTTTTTAAACAATAGTGTAGTACTGTATGATTACAGTCAAATTTGCTCCAACTGCTCTTTAATATTTTTATTTATATTTTATAGCCAATTAGGAAAAAAAAATGATAAAATGATTGAAATACCTAAGATTTTTATATAAAGATAAAATTAGTCTAAAATAGAATTGAATTAGGCTTGAAATGAACCAATTTAGATCAAAATTAAATCAAATTATACTTGTTTAAATCTTAGATGTGATCAAAACGAAGTTGAAAGTTTTAATTTTAGTATTAATCCTAAACGGACCCATAAGTTCAAATATAATATTATAGAAATAGGATCTAACTTTATATGTAATTTATTCATATATTTTGAGACAGCAAATTTTCCTTCATCAATTTAAATATTAGTAATTTATTCATATTATTAAAATGAGAATTTCTCTTGACATAAAGTTTGTTTAACAATAAATATCAACTCGATCTATTAAACTTATATATACTTTATGCATATAAATCACTATCAATGTTGAATTATGTAGACTAGGGTGGAACTTGAAAATGATGCCGTAACAATTAAGAGCACTAAAATAAAATTTGTATTATTTGTATTTCTATTTAAATTTTGCTTCAATATTTTAATTATTTCTTGATTCAAGCAATTGCATGTTTTCATGAAAGAGTCAATAGGCTGTAGAAATTAGTGAAGATTGAAGAAAAATGGGTTTATTTATTAGTTTATGCATTCAAACTAATTAGTTATTTATAGATCATTAATCGGAAAATAATTTACATGAAATTTTTTTTTATGTTTATTTACATGAAATTTAAATTAAAAAGCGTACGAATTAATATGGTACTCCAGTGGTAATTACTGAAATAATGAATAGTTTATTAAATTATTTATAAGTAAAGGATAACTTGCTGATAAAAGCATTAAATAGGAATTTTGACTGCAGTCACATTATGTAAAGGTTCAGAAATTAACAGTAAACACTAAAAAAAATAAAGAAATTAACAGTAAATTTTATTTTAATTTTTACCTTTTCATCTTTATTTTCAAGGAAAAAAAAATGCATTACACTATCCTCCTTTATTTAACCTGTCAAACGGCTAAATTAATTTATAATGATAATAATTTTTAAAGTTTAGGGACCAATTATATATTTAAGGGTCAAAAAAATTATATATTTAAGGATATATACCGAAATTTATTCATACATTTTTTTTTAATTAATCTTCATATTAAACTCATGTCATTGAAATTTCAAGATATTACTTGTACTAGCATTTAACAATCATAATTCTTATGGTATCATTTAATTATAAAAATTAAATATAAACCATATTTTTTTAATCACATAATTAGTTCGAAACGATTAAGCATATGTATATTATAATTTTTAGGTTATGTTAATATATACGTAAATATGTATATCTTTTATGAATATATTATATATACACAGAGTACTGATATACATATATACACTTATAAAATATATATATATATATATAGTTTTAATATGTGTATATAAATAAATTTATTTATATATAAAGACATACATATATAAATACTTATCCTAAACCATGTGTATAATGCATAATATTATATATATATATATATATATATATATATATATATTGGCAGAGACACATACTTTATTTGTGTTGATGTATGTACATATATAAATACTTAATTAAAATTTAATATATATAATTATTGATTTAAATACTAAATTAATATGCTACATATTATATTATACAGCCTAATTAAAGTTTGCCAACAAATAAATTTTTTAATTTAAATTGTAGTTTATTAATTATGATGTTACGTCAAATTATATTATTTAAAAAATTAATTATTTATTTATTAACATCTATATATTATTTTAATTGTAAGAAAGAGAAGATATTAAATTAAATTTTTGTTGTTATTTAATATGTAAATACGTGTGAATTTGGGGGTCATTACATAAATAATGTTACATATAAATGTAATATTACTGAACTAAATTAATTATAATTTAAAAATTAGATAAAAATATGAATAATATTTTTAAGAATATCTACTTAATTAACACTGAATCAATAGCTATTTTAATAATTTAAATATTTTGAGTGCATATATATATCTAGCTAATTAAATTAAAATTTAAAAGAAGGTGAATAAGAGAATTTTAATATTTTGATGGTCTAAGAGAGTAATTCTTTAAAACTAGTGAAACATTAAATACCTCTGTTATTTATTCGCAAGGGACAATTACATATAGTAAACTATATATATTGAATTATTTTTACATATTAATCATTCTAAAAAATTATTATATTTTTCTCATATATATACCACTCTATAAATTTTAATGTTACGTAGATATTTCGCTCATATTAATTAAATAATATTCATGTATATTATTTTCTCCTTCCTCTCTTCTCCATATGTTTTTTCCTCTCTTTTCCCTCCCTCAAGAGCTCTCTCTCTGCTTCTACCGGCCATTGCCACGTCAAGCTCTTTCATGCAATGTGTTAAAGTCTTTCCATCCTGCATGGCAGTGATACTGCTGTTGCTGACATTACCCTCAGCTAGCTATCCAGCATCGATCCGCTCCTTAATTTATATCCGTACCTGATTAAACCGCCTCGACCCGCCCCTAATAAGACAGCTATGGGTACTCAAATTTTACTAGGGACCCACAACCCGCCCTGCCCCGTTATGAAATTGGGCGGGTTTGGGTATGAACAAACTATACCTGCCCCGCCCCGTTATGCATATATTTTTACTATTTTTATGTAGATTTATATAGAGTCAAATAAAAAAAGTGCATTAAAAATGAAGAAATGTAAGGCTTTACTTTCATAGTGTAATATTCATCATGTGACTACGATTTTTGTTATTTCAAATAAAATAAAATAATTCAATTTTTCATTAGCATTAGTGAGGAAAATAGGACGGGGCGGGGTAGAAATGGGTATGGAGCAGGTATGAGTAATGAATAAATATATAGCGGAACGGGTATGTGTATTTATAAATCCGACTCAAATCCGTTCCGTTGTCATTCCTACAGTCCTTTCATATTTTGTTGCATGAGACAGAAGCTTTTTTCATTTTTATGATCTCTTCCTACTTAGATGATTGAGTTAACGTGAACAATCACGATATATATAATTTATAAGTACGTACGATTTAATCGTAACAATATTTGTAGAGTGCCGCTTTTGTACATTAAAAGTTACAGTGTTTGCATGCCTATACATGAATCTTAAGGCCCTGTTTGATAAATGACTAAAAAATAATTTATTTTAGCCATAATTAAAATCTTAAATTTATTTTAAAAAAAATTAAAAATTATTTTATATCTCATCCTACTTAATTTCTAACGTTAAACAATCACTTTATTTCATATTCAATACAATTTTTAATATAACTAACTCACTTTATTTCATATCATACCAATTTTTCTAAATATTTTTCACAAAATCTTTTTTTTTTTTTTTTCTCGAACCAAACATAGCATATCAGGGTAATTTGTAGGTAATATAGGCTAATTTTATGCCATAAAAAAAATTATAGGCTAATTATAGCTACGTACTAATAAATAATTATTAATAAAAAATAGTCTACGTGCGCACTACATATACGAAATACGCACCACTGCACCTTGGGGGCAGTTCCGGTCGCCGGCGCGCTTGCAGGCCCAGAGAGAGGCACCGCGGCCGTCAAGGGTGCCGCCGACAATGGAGACGCCCTCCACTTCGTAGAACTGGATCCAACTCTCCCCCAGCACCCCGTAGTCGGCCGGGGCGACGAGGGTTCCGGCGATCTGGAAGGTGATGCGGGTGCTCCGGCACGGACCGGAAAACATGGCCTCACCCACAAGAAAGACGCCTGGGGGCACTCGAATGGTGACGAACCCCGGCGAGCCGCAGGCGGCGGCCCATGCGCTCATAAACGCCTTGCTGGCGTCCGTCTGCCCGCCGGCGATGGCGCCGAAGTCAGATACGTCGTACGTTACAGTTTTTTCTCTCAGCGAGAAAGAGAAGGCTGACGAGAAGTGCAGGAGGAGAAGGAAGAAGGAAGAACTGCTGATCGTATGCAGCAGAGCCATTTGCAATTTTGGAGTGAGGTTCATGAGATTATGTGATTCATAATATTATATTCGTATTTATAAAACAACCAGGGGTAAATTTGTAATTACATGCATTAATTATATTTAAAAATTATTTAACGAGAAAAAAAATTTTATTGGATATTTAACGATAGAATTGCTGGTTCTTTCTATCTGTGATCTGAAATTAAGCAATTTGTAAATTAAATAATATTAACAACATTAATTGAAATATGTAAAACACTTTAATTACAAGATGAAATTTAGTGGGCAATTAGTTCAAGTTATTTTAAAATAATGAGTATTTGACTTGATGATTTACTTTGAAAATATTATAAAAAATTATAAAATTTTTACTAATAAGCCTCAAATTTTACTCTAAAATACATCTTTACTAGTTGAGATTATATATATTATTTACTTATACAGCTTAGAAATTTCTCTTTCTTTTTGATATGATATGAGTCATTCTTGTACTTCTCTATCTAGAATCCTGCCAAAGCCGCTCTTTCTTCAGGTGATTCCGATTCAGTCATGTAAATAACTGCTAATAATCACTCCCCGCCCACTTCAGTTAAAGTCATCACAAGTATATTACATTTAACCAAATACTCCTTTAACTAATTCCACTTACTATATATATATAATTAAATAATGGGAGATTTACATACAGAACACTGAATTCATCACAAATTACGCATCTCACCATCTTTTAGTAAATATTACACATATCACACTCTGCTTATGAGTTTTACATTTCCATTGTAACAATAGAAAAATAAAAAGAGTATGATATGTGTAATATTTACTAACAGATGATAAAATGTGTAATTTATGATGAATTCAGTGTTCTGTATATGTAAATCTTACAGAGTGAGCACCGTTGAAAATTGACCAATGATGTCATTGGTCGCTGGCATAAATATCTGAACATTTTAATTTGAAGCAATTAATTATTTACTCGTCTCATATGTACTCATAATTTGCAGTGCATTTACTGAAATGCCCTTACAATGCATAGTCAAAGTCAAAGATAATATACTAATTTTATTTGAGTTAAATGAAAAATTGATGGATTTTGTTTGACTTAATTAGTTCACAGCCCAGTGTTTCTTGAAATACACTATAAATGCTTGGTGGAGAAAAACCGCAGCTCAAATTTCAAAAAGAAATTAATAGTGATATTAAGCTAACGGTTCACCGTTTATTAATTATCTTGCACCAGGATAAACCTCGTCCTAAGGATTGCAGCCAATTCTTTTTCATGTCGAGTAAATATTACCCTCCGCGATAAATAGATCTATCAATGACTTGATCATCTCGAGCCAATTCAACGTCAAATCAAGATTGAATTAAGGCCCCGTTTGGCGCGAGGACCAAAACAGGATCAAAATGATACTAATTTAAAAAACAACAATAATAATAATAAATAAATATCTTAAATCATTTTACACAAATTTAAATATAAAAAATATTATTTTACTTTATATACTCGACAATTTAAAATAAAAGTATCAACTTTATTTCACATTCTAGACCAAAATATTCAAATCGAGTATTTTGATCTAAGATGTGAAATAAAGTTTATATTTTTATTAAAAATTATTAAATATGTGAAATAAAATATTATTTTTTATATTAAAATTTATGTAGAATAATTAAAATAATTTATTTATTATTATTATTGTTATTTTTTAAACTAGTACTATTTTGGTCCTGTTTTGGTACTCACGCCAAACAGGGCTAATTTTTTTTATTCGATCTCGATCCAATCCAAGATTTTGATGGTAAAAGTATGACATGATTTTAATCGATCCGAACTGATGTTGATCATCAATTCAAATTTTATTTAAGTTTCAATCTGACATTCGATTATGTTTCAATGTTTGAATCAAAACCTTAGGCATCCTTACCTTTGTTCTTTTACATTTTAAATTTTATCTAGGCATCTCAAAAAGGTTAGAAATAAGTGTTACAAATAATAATCTTTATGTAGTGGCCCTACATATTAATTAAGTTATACTATTCATATGATTATTTACATAAAATGGTTATTAAAGCCTATAAATTTATGATCAATTAGGGTTGTTCGGCTTAAACATATCTCTACTAAATTAATAGATATGAGTTTTGTAATGTGTTTAAACTGTGTATGTGAGTTTGTCATTTATGATAGACTGAGTTAAACTCAATTCGATTTAATGTTAATTAATTGGTTGAGATTCCAGGTTTAGATCCTAATCAAGTCCATTTTGATTCATTCTCCGTATCCCATTGTTGAGGAGGGAATACGATTTTCTTTATACAAAAGAAAGGGTTTAAGACGTGAAAAACTTTATTCTCTTTGATCTATCTTTTACTTCGCTGCTATAATTTTTGATTTGAATCTCTTGCCTTTAATTTAATTTTATTTTTATTTCTATAATTTAGACGAAATTATAATATTTTATTTAGTAGAAAATTACCAACAATAAAACGAGAGAAAACTTATAGCGGCTCGAAGTTGTTATGAAAGAAAATTCTATGGCTTTCAAAGACTATTCAATTATTTCAAAACTAATATAATGAACCTATTTATTTATTTGAGAATAACATTTATCATTAGTGTTAATAGTAATTTAACTAATACTCCCAATAAGTCCACTCTTCAAGGATAATTTATTAGAATATTTAGTTCATTTTTAATAAATTATTTATTTATAAAATTAATTTTAATTAAAGTAAAACATAATTATTATCTGATATTTTATTTTAAAATTTATAAAAAAATTAAAATAAAATTAGTTTTATTTGATGATATTCGTAGAACATGAAATTAAATGAATTTTTTTTTTTAAATTTATGATAAATATAAAACAAAATTAACTTAGATGTCAGAGTTTTTGGAGATTGTTGATACTCATTAACCTCATAGTGATCGTTATCGTTACTAATATGAATGAAATTATGAAATTGCTATTGTAGATGAGATCGAGGTAGTTGTCAATAATGAGGAGCAATATCGTAGCCATTGCGTGACAAGGGCCATGATTTTGGCACCAATTGAATGACTAGGGATGAGAATCAAGTGATTTTGGCATTAATTAATTATGAAAAATTATATATTTTATTATCAAAAATGAAATATCATATATGTCACAATGAAAATCTTACAAAATTATATATTTCATATGATACTTTTAAAAAAATTATAAATTAAATTATTAATGCATTTCTGTGAATCTTATTCTATTATGTATTATTCACAAATTTATAGTATAAATTTTCATCTTGCTAAATTGGGATTAAAAGTAAATTTATATATAACTAATTTACAAAATAACTAATATTTAAAATATAGAATTAAAACTTAAAATTTAAGAATTAAAATTTAATTTTTAGTATTAAAATAATTTAGAGTATTGAAATTAATATTTTGAATTATGTATAATATAATTTTATTTAAGAATAATATAAAATTTATAATTTTATAAAATTTTAAGGTAATATATGCAATATTTTATTTGAATGATAAAATACATAATTCTTTATATTTAATGTGTCTTTTATTTAAATACCCAAAAAAATAAAATATTTATCAAAAATAATATTTTCTAACTTACGACTTAAAAAAGCATATAAAATCTCATTATTTCAAAAAAAAAGGGGGATTTACATACATAACACTGAATTCATCACAAATTATATATTTCACCATCTTTTAATAAATATTACACATATCACATTCTGCTTATGAGTTTTATATTTCTATTGTAACAATAGAAATGTAGAAAGAGTATGATATGTGTAATATTTACTAAAACATAGTGAAATGCGTAATTTGTGATGAATTTAGTGTTCTGTATGTAAATCCTCAAAAAACAAATTGCCCATGCACCCAATCTCAAGGTTTCATACACCATTAGTACTTAATATAAAAAAAACTTACAGTTAACACGCAAATTAACGTCTATACAAGGAAATTCATCCAGTTATAATGTAACATCCTGTGATCTAATTGTAGAGGTATTATTCACTTTAATTTTAGAAAAACTGCGTGACTTGAACGCTTTCCAGGAGGTCACCCATCCATCCCAGTGTTACTCCAACCCAAGCACACTCAACTATAAAATTTTTCATTATTAGCCTCACAGTTTTGCCCCAAAAAATATCTCTACCATTTAAGTTCACGTTATCTACTTATATAGCTCAAGATCTCCCTCCTTTTTCGATATATGACGATTAATTTCTGTGCCCCTCTCACCACTCATTTTTCGGCCTAGAAGCCTGCCAGGAGCCGCACTTTACCTCAATGATTTTTTTCTCTTATGACATCACCCGACGATCACTCCCTACCTTCTTCGGCCATAGGCATCACATGTAAGGAGATAGATACTAGATTTCTCAATTATGCTATATAGTTTATAAAGAAATAGATAAGTCAAATTCATTACAAGTTTGGGTCAATATGAGTTTTACATAAATATATGTTCTAATCTGGTAATTAATAACTTAACATAAAGAAAAAATCTAAAATCACAATTTCATATAAAACACAAGTCATATTAATTTTTAGAAAATAATATTCAACTTTTATTAAATTTAGCATTTTGTTATGTATGATTTGCATACAACAATAGCAAATCAAACATTTATCCCATTAAATGGGGTTGGCTATATGAATTTTTTATTTTTATTGTCATCTGTCAACCAACAAATTTTCATTTAGCTCAAAGAATTTACATATTATATTAAATAAATAGAATATTTTTATCTTTTTAAAAACAAAGGATGAATCATATGATACACCTTATATTGAGTAAAGCAGTGTAAAGCAAGAATTGGCAACCTGAGGAGGGAGATAAGGTAGGGCAAGGCAGGGCGGAAGCTGGTGTGGGACAAATATGAATAATAGAATGCACATAGCAGAGCTGGTATGGGTTTCAGTAAACTCAACCCAAACCCACCCCATTGCTATTCATAATTTCAAGTGAACTTCAAGTTGAAGTTATTCTTATTATGCAAATAAGTAATTCTACACTTTCCTAATAAATAATCCAAACTTTAAAGCCAACTAGGATTATCACGTAAGCAAAAGTAATTTTTTTAATTTATGTGGCATCATTGACGTATAGGAATCCTATTAGATTCAAATTTTCCAGTCATTTATTGTATATACATTGAGCATTCAGCTTTGAAGTTTTATGAATAATTTTTGGATTCTCAAAATTCACACGAAAATAGAATTTTCATTTTTTTGATTTAAAGTTAATTTACAAGTTCAAGTTAATTTTCCCCTTTATTTCTAGAATAAGGTGAAAAAGGCCAACTAAGGCTAGTTGTTACCTGAGTTTAATGATACTTGACACTTGTGTCTCTCTGTTATTAAACCAATAAACTTTAACAGTGTGTACGAACTTAAATTAATAGCAGTATATTAGTTCATCCCTCTGCTGTTAAACTAATAGAACTTTAGATATTTCACCTACATGTTGAATTTCAGTAATCTATGGAGTTACAAAGTTTATATGGCTTCTCATTTAGAACTCATTATTAAGTTTGATAAGTATTCATGATTTTTGTTGATGGAAGTGTTTCAGCACTAATGACTCTGAATAAAAATGAATCATTGACATGGTGACTTTTATTGAACTAGGATGTAAAAGTTGGATCTGCCCTAAGAAATCAACAGGAAAATTTTGAGTTCTTATTTGCTTAAGTTTCAAGTTGAAATGAGCAAAAAAAAAAAAAAAAAAAAATTACAATGCATGTTTTTATTGCTTTCACTGTTCTCATTAATGTTGGACACTCTAAAAACATACCTATTATAGAAATTATTATTAGCAAAGTGAGTAGGCTTGCTTTCCAGTGTGTAGTTGAAAAGAACTAGAGGGTATGCAACATTCTCATCTCATATTTCAGATTGGGATCTGTTTGAAATCCAATCAGGTTGATGCGTTTCAGTTCTGGTTACTTTTAGATCGTTATCAAACATAATTCATGAATCAAAAATGACAAGGGCAAACAGAAGTTAATAGCAAGGGATTGGTTATTTTAATGCTGGAATATTGCTCACCTCTAAAGATCATCTGAAGCACTTTTATAAATTTTTTGATGTGTTGATCACAAATCGTGCCTGCAGTGCTAAATCTCATATCGGCCTTCAATGTTACAATCTACTGAGTTCTGCAAGAACAAACAAGTTTTTTAACATTTCAAACATAAATTTCCAAAAGGGACAGTATAAAAATCAATTTAAACTGAGGCGATTTTAAAAAAATCAATGCAACTTGAGTTCTTGATCCGCAGAAATCAGTCAGTTGGACCTCACTACAATTGCAATACCGCTGCATCAGAACTGCTCCCACCCCTGTTCGCAGTCATCAGCCCCTCTGCAAACCTTCTCAAAGCTAGCAAAGCACTCCTCCATCGCCCCCACATACTTCTCCATGCCCAGAACTCGCCTGGCGAGCTCAAGCCCCAAGCTCATCCATTTCCTGGCTATGGAAACCTGGCGGAGCCGGACGGCCATGCCAGACTTGTTCCATGCAGTCATGGCAAGCCATTTTCCTTCTTCGAGGGGATACGCCCCCTCCTTCAATCCCACAATGATCTTGTACGCTTGTTTGTAAACATTGTAGCCTCCATCATCGGCAAGACCCACCAGCTTTCGGAGCAAGAGACTGATCATCTCATAGTCTGGCGACGAAGATGACAGAAGGGAGGAGAGAGAAGTGGTGAAGGCAAACTGTGAAGCTTCTGGGTTTGGCCTCCTACCTTGCGAGGCAAAGAGACCGAGTTGGATAAGGTTGTGAGGGTTGCATGATTTGGAGGAGGCGAAGTTCCTGATCAGTTGGAGCTGTTGGGTTTTGCAGTCATTGTCACCGCTCCTGTTGAGGAGTTGATAGGTGTTGAACGTGTGGAGGAAACACAATTGATCATCAGCAGCAGTTGATGGAGAAGATATTGATGATAGTATCTGCAGTTTTAAAGAAAGAATGAGGAGTTTAAGAAGATGGATTGTTTTTCAAGGCTCAAGGTACCTTTTCAGCCCTGTGAAGCATTTCGCCTGCTTTCTTGACATCAGATTCTGTAAGAGGGACCATCTTCTCCACCTCGGAATTGATCATTGCTGCTGTGCTAAGGATCAAACACTTGCAGACCATAGCTTGTTTCCCTTCGTTTTGATCATCCAAAGCGTTGTAGAAATCAGCTGCCAGCTCAAAGTACTCAGCACAAGCTTCATAGCACCTTTCCTTCCCCATTTTCAGACCCATATTCCATGTATTTCCTGCGAACCAGTTAAGCTCGCGAGCGCCAACAGCTCCTTTGCCGAAGAAAGCCTCTGCTCCGACCTCATTCATGCTTGCTCGAGCTCGCTGCGTGTACTTCAGGATCTCTTGCTCCACCTGTAACTGACGATGGAGAAGCGTGATGAGGTTGCGCAAAACTGCAACTTCCGGCATTGGCATTGATTTGCCTGGGGAATAGAGGTTGAGAAGAATGGAAAGAGAAGCGACAGCAACAGGGAAGGATTGGCAGGCAATGGCTTCATGGGTACAGAGGGTGAGGTACTCCGGAAGGAAGTCAACGCAACCCACCATGGCTTGTATCTGATTGATGGCCGCTTCGAAATCTTCCTTTTGGAGTAGGATCTTAAACTGCTCTCATTCAGGTAACAAGAAAGAAAGACCAAGGATTTCAAATAGTTGAAATCAAAATCGAGTACAGAGACTTCGATTAGATTTACCTTTAGAATGCAGCACTTGATGGTAGGTTCAAGCTGCGAGAACGTCAGAAATATCGAAATTCATGAGAATGGTTCTTGCAAGTTCTAACCCGGCTTACAGGCAAGGCATACCTTCTCAGCTTGGTCGACGAACTCCTGAGCTCGATCGAGCTGCACGAGCGCAAGGTGACAAAGACCAAGAACCCTGAAGCAATTTGAGCGCCGAGATTTGTTCAACTCGTCAAGTGAGACGTAAAGCATAGACTTTTCAAACAAGTCAGCACTGATTTCATACTCCTTCGATCTGAAATGCTCCGCTCCCCTAGTTTGGACCAATTAAAAAAGATTCAAACAGTTGAATGACAGAGAAAAAGAAGATGCAGGGATCTCACAAGTTCCAGAGCAACGCGTGCATCGCGTTCTTCTCCTTGGCCACAGCGCTGCCGTCGAATAGCGCCACCACTCTCTCATCTGCTGCCAACTCTGCCACCAATCTTGATCTCCCGGTGCAGCCGCTGCTGCTGCCACTCTCCGTCACTCTCCTCATGATCCTTAGCGCCGCCCCAGCGCCTCCCCTGCACCTCCCAAGCAGCTTCATCATCACTCCCTTCGCCGCCTCTGGGCCGGATGCAGCCAAAAACGCCTCAGCCGCCGAAACGCATGCCATTTCAGGCACCCCCTTGTTCGTCATCATTCCTATCAATTCCCTCTCCGCCTCTGCCAGTCTCCCCGCCCCAATCCATGCCCTCATCGCCACATATCCCACGCTTGGATGATCTTCCACTTCAATTCCTCTCAATACCCTAACGCACCTCAGAACTCCCTCGTAGTCTTCTGCTTGCAGTCTCTCCGCAGCCATGAATCGGAGGCATCGCCCCTTCAATTGCTCCAGATCAAGTGTTGCTCCCGTCGAAGCCAATATCCCTTTGTCGCACAGATCGAGCGCTTCGCTCAGCAGCTTCGACGCGTCGATTGCTTCTTCGGAAGAGACCTTGAGGCTAAGCTTCCCGAACTGGAGATATTGCTCGGCTAGGGCTTGGAATCCCACTGGAGATCCGAATAAGATGTTCTTGGAGCGTCCAAGCAAAGCAATCGCTAGACTGCGATCATTCGCTTCCCACGCCGTTCGCGACCTCGCGAGGTTGATGTCAAGCAGCAGCCTCTTCTCCTCCTCACATTCGGCTCGAGCAGAGGAGGTCAGATCCGTGGCACGCTCGAAATTATCAGCGGCGCGTTCGAGTAGGCCGAGACTGTGCCAGATGAGACCGGTCTTGTGGAAGAAGGAGGCTGATTTGAACGCCGGAGAGGGAATCCCCTGTGGTTTTCCGGCGAGTAGGAGGAATTCGGAGGCGATCTGACGGAGCTCAGCCTGACCAGTGCGGCATCGGAGACGATCGCCGTCGTCGATTGAGGCAAGGACGTCGGCAGCGTTAGAGAGATCGACGCAGGCGTTCCATAGTCGGTAGCTTAGCTTCCAGATCTGAAGCTTGGCCGAATCAGAGAGGGGAAGAACAGAAGAGAGTCGGGAGAGCGATTTGCGAAGACGGACGGCGAGTTTTTCGGGCGAAGTGGGATCTTCTGGGGAGAGGGATTCGGCTTCATTGACGGATGACTCGAGGTCCTCGAGGAAGTGCAGATGGGAGGGCTGGAGATCACCGGATGTTGCCGGACATCGAAGCTCCGGCGAGAGCTCAGAGATCCGCATCGGTGGCAGCTCGTTGGCGGGAAAATGGAATATCGAAACTGCTTCGTTGTTTTCAAATAAGAAGATGAACATGATTTTGTGACTTTTGTGTGGCTTGATTTTGTTGGAACGAAAATAATAAATATTATTTTTTTGAACCAAATAAATATTTTTTTTAATAAACAATAATTATTATTTTTTACCCAAAATAGATTATGCATTTTAAGTACCAATATGGTTTATATTTGCTGTAAAATAATGAATCGAAAGTTTTTGATTTTATCTCAAACCAATGAGATTTCGGCTTAAAATTAAATTAAAATTTTTTAATGTGATCTTGGTTCCATTTAAAAAAAAATAGATTATACAAAAATTTTAATTTAAAATATGAAAAGTTTACAACTCACATTCTCAAAAAAATCACATATAATAAAAGAAATTATTTAAATATTATACACTTCACATTTTCATCGATTCTCTTCTTACCACAGTTTAATTCATCCAAACTCACTCGCTACTAGCTAGTTATTGGCCGCTAAGCGCTGACCGCCAATTGCTTGCCACCCCTTGCCTATTGCCGGCTATTGTTCGTCACCTGTCATGAGTTACAATTCTCTATTGAAGGTGAAAAAAATGAAAATTTGAATTTGAGCAAAAAATTTAAATTTAAGAGAGAACTTTGAATTAAATAAAATATTCTATTTAGATAATTATAAAAATAAAATATTTTGTTTAGACAATCACAAGATTTAACTTCCCATTTAAAATTCAAAAATTTAAATAATTTTTTGTTTTGTCTGTAATATATTTAAAATATTGGTCAAATACGTAATTTTATATTACTTTGGTGTTTTATTTGTAAATATTTCTAAAAGAATTCACTTTACACTATTTCTACATAATTTTCAATTTATCTATCAACATTACTTTATTTTCATATTCTCATTATCTTTTTCCTTCCGACCATTTGGTTTAACAAGTTAGTTGCGTTTAAAAGAAACTAGCGTAAATCGAACTCAAATTTAACCGTATAAATTTGGCTCAACTTCAATTAAAAAAAAATCAAAAATTATGTTTAAATTAATTATGTGTAGCTACTGAAATTTTTTACGTTCGGATGTCCAAAAAACTTTTGTTATGTCAAAAGTGAGCACCACCTAGTGTTGACATCGCAATTCCTAATTGAGCACTCATACATTTAGATGACCGAACACAAAAAATTACTTGTTGCTATTATATATAGATAATTTATTATCGTTCTTCTTATTCATTTAGTCAAAAAATCAATAAAACAGATTTATGAAAATCTTTTTTTTTAAATAAAATTTGAAGTCCTAGATTTCTACCTATTTGTAATTTTTGTTAATAAATATTTATTTGAAAATAAAATAATTATCTTATTTTAAAATTAATTAAATACATAATAATTTATTTTGAGAATAAATAGACGTTCACGTTAGTTGGTGGAAAAAAAATAATTTAAAAAAAAATTTGAAAAATTTTTGTATAAAATTTTAAAAAAATATGTATGATGTGAAATAAAGTAAATTAATTATATTAAAAATTATATTGAATGTGAAATAAATTAATTATTTAATATTAAAATTTGTATAAAATAAGATATAAAATAATTTTTAATTTTTTTTAAAATAAATTTAAAATTTTAATTATGATTAAAATAAATTATTTTTTTAAGTAGTCGTCAAACAGACCTAACTGACAGATTTTACGGTCGTTGAAAAAGTAGGTCGTCGAAAAAGTAGGTCGTCAACCTCAGTGACAAAAGAAAAAGTTTCTGGGTGCGTAAAGTGCGCCGCATATGAATAGCGTGCGGACACGTGGACCAGTAGTGCCAGGGAGAGAGAGAGGCTTGCAGCGTGTGGTTGTTTTTTGCTGATTTTTTTATTTTTATTATATGTAAATAATAAAAATTTTCAGAACGCATAAAATTATAATAAAATTGATTTTTTGTACGATATAAGATGAGATATATTTAAGTAAAATTATTATGTCGAAGATATAATATACATGTGAGTAAAATTATTATATATAAAATAAAATATCATATGTAAGTAAAAAATTACTATATATTAAATATATTATGATATATATATAATTAAAATCACTATATAAGAGATAATATAATTCATATATATATATTACATATAAATTATATTATAATATATATAAAAATAAAATTACTATATAAAAATAAAATATTATACTATATGAGTAAAATTATTATGTATAAAAATATAATGGTATATATGTGAGTAAAATTACTATATATATAATATAAAATTATATATATAAATACAGCTAATATATAATAAAAATAAAACTTATAAAATTATATAAATCTATTTAAAATATATGTATGTATACATATAAATATAATAAGAAATTTAATATAGATGGTTATATCAATAGAAATAAAAAAATATGATACATTTTTAGCTATTGGTTGGCATACATCAAGGCTCTGTTTGGCGCTAGGATCAAAATTAGGACCAAATTAGTACTAATTTAAAAAATAATAATAATAATAAATAATTTTTTTTTAATCATTCTACACAATTTTTAATATAAAAAAATATTATTTTACTTCACATATTTAATAACTTTTAATAAAAATATTAATTTTATTTCACATCCCAGATCAAAATACTCGATTCGAATATTTTGATCTAGAATATGAAATAAATTAGATATTTTTATCAAAAATTATTTAGTATATAAAATAAAATAATTTTTGTTATATTAGAATTTATGTAAAATAATTAAAAATATTTATTTATTATTATTATTATTATTTTTAAATTAGTACAATTTTAATTCTAATTTCACTCTGTGCATCTAATAGGGCCCAAATGTCAAAAAAAAAAATAGTCTAGGCCTTGAGATTTGGGGGCAGATATCAAGTAAATATATAATTTTAAAAATCTTTTAATTAGGTTCTTAAAGTTAACTTTAAATTTCAATCAAATTTTTAATTTAATATATATATATTTTTAAAATTTTTAAATAAAATATATATTTAAAGTAAAATATATAACTATAAAATTTAAAAAAAATAATTACCTACATGCCACACAATTTAATTTTATTTATATTTTATCCTTCCATTCTTAGTTAATTATACTATGCACACTCAAAAACATTATAAAATCTTACATACACACATTTAAGTTAAAACTTAATCAAAATCTATTTGAAAAAAAAAAATCTCTTAGTAAATCATTAAAATTATATTTTTACCTTTAATAGTACATATTTTTCTCTTCCTCAATACCACACTAAAGCGTTGATTTATCATAAAATCAATTCACGTCACGGATGTCTTTCTCTTTTACCGCCACCTAAACATTAAGATTTTAAAATTTTCACTCAAAATATATTTAAATATCATTAAAATAATTTGATGAATGGCCCAAATTTTTTGTAATCTAACTATAATTAGGTTATTGAAAAATTGTGATTACTCATTATAATAGAAATAAGTTAAAATATATGTATTTAAGATTTTATAATATTTTGAATGAGCATAGGATAATTAATTAAAAATGGATGGGTAAAGTATAAATAAAATTAAATTGTGTGGCATGTAGGTAATTATCCCAATTTAAAAATAAACTTATCCATTCCCACCTCTGGCAATGCCGCGACGGCGGCGCCAGCACATAGGCTGGCGTATCTCGCCGGACTGCCGGCACGCTGCCCGCTCATGGCGGCCGCACGCGCGGCTTTCCGTGAGGCGAGAGCGAACGGCCACTGCGTGCGGAAAATTTTTGTTGTTTATATATAATTAAAATAATAAAAAAAATAGAGGAAAAAAAAAACGCGCGCTGCAAGCTTCTCTCTCCCTGTCGCTGTGGGTCCATGCGTCCGCAGGCGAATGGCAGATGAATGACGAGCACCTAAACAATTTCCCCAAAGAAGAAAGTTAAACATTATTCTGAAAAAAAAATTTAGATTTTTTTTTTTCTGAAAGCAAAAATTTTGAGATTTTCAATTATAAACTTTAATTACAATATGCAAGAGCCAAATCATGAATAATATAATTCATAGTAAACTTTTGTCAACTGTAAAGATTTTATCCGACCATAACCAAGTCAATTAGTTATATAAAATCGGACGTAGGTGAATCTCCTTAGTGACTCACGACATTTACAAGAGTCTTTCATTCCAAACTACTTACATGGAGATAAAAATCATTATTATTCTGTTTGTTTGAAAATTAAAAATTAATCTGATTTAATTTTAATCTGGCATATCACATCTCACATAAAATTTAATATAAAAATTAGCTTTATTTCATATCCTACACACATTACTAAAATAATAATTAACTTATATCACATCACTCACATATCCCAATATAATAACTAATTTTATTTCATATTATTCACAATTTTTAATAAAAAATATTTCTATTCAAATTTAATTTTAATTTTGTTAAATTAAATTTTACAAACAAACAGGCTCTATGCTCAGTCTTCTAACTTTTACAATTGAAACAGTGATAGGATTTGAGAAATAGCATCACTCTCATAGCCATCAGTGTTACTTTGATTTACTTCAAATTAACAATAAAGCTTTAACATCTCGATAAAAAATCGCCTAATGCTCTTTATAATATATTAATATTCCTCTAATTTTACTCTGATAAAATCTCCACTAAACAGTATCAATTACACATTAACTCTATAGCACTACTCCTTTTATTGCTGAAACATGATGATAGTTTTTTGATAAAATGTCTCAAGAAAGCTCTTATAGGTGGTTCTCATTTTATGTAATTTTTCTAACGATTTAGATGTGAGCTGATGTAAATATACTATTTCACAATTAATTGCATATCTAAGTGATCACTTATAACTATTTCCACCTTCCAAAATTACATATTTAATTCAACTTAAAGAAATACATTTTCTATGAATAAATGATTTGATCAATTCTCAACAACTCCTTGAAATTAAGAGACATGGTTTAAATCTATGTACAAGTAAATCCCTTCAATTTTAAAATTAGTCCAATTAATCCTTTAATTTCAAATAAAGTGCAAATAAATCTTTCAGTATTAATAAAGGTACAAAATAAAAATATTTTCTCTAATTATTAAATTATATTAAAAATTATGTTCATCTAAAATATTAATATAATTTTTAAATTAGTCAAATTAATATACTAATTGAAAAAAATATTATTTACTAGGACCCTTTATTAGTAATAGTGGACCTACTTATACATTATCTTGAACTAGAGACTAATTTAATTAATTTAAAAATTAGATAAATCCAATTGCATATTATTCCAAACTAAAAGGACCCAATTGCTATTAACCTGAATTTTAATTTGAGATTTATGCAAAATATGATATATTAAATTAACCTTGAAAACAAAAAATAATAAGGAGTGTTTAATTTAATATTAGCTTAATATTATATTATATTATTTAAAAAAAATAATTATTTAATTTAATAATGTATATCAATGATCATATAAAAGTTTATTAAATATTACTTAGAAAATGATATTTAGATGTGAGAATGTTTAGTTAATATAATATAATATTAACATATCATTAAATTAAATATCTTTTAAATATTAGAGAAATTTATATTCGTCATCTCAAAGAAGTCTTTTATAGACAAGAAACTTTTTAAGTCAGATATTTACAATAAACACCCCAATTTTGAATGTAAATTTACAACCAAGACCCCAACTATAACTTTTCTTTATTATTTTCTTAATCGAATTAGTGTTAACACATATAACTAAAATTATATCTAGCCTATTTCAAAAAGATTTATAATAATAGAGTAAAAAAAAAACAAATAAAAATATAAAAAATAAGCAAAAAATTAAAATAAAAGAGATCTAAAAAAAAATAAAAATGAATATCTATCATTTAGCTTTTAGTTAAGGGTTAGATGTAATTTCAATTACATATATTAATTCTAATTAATTTAAAGAAATAGATAATAAATGAAAGTTAATATTCTATCCATTAAAAGTTCATATTATGAGCCATCAATTGCTATTCTTATTATCATCCATTTTGATTTATTAGTTGCTTAGTTGTGAGTTGATGAGAAAATCCAAATAAGTACTAACTACTAAGCACCAACAACAGAGCATAAAATCCTCTTCAAATCAGCAATTTGGATCTCACTTTCTTCATTGCACTGCAGCATTGGAAAATAAAATAACACGTAATGTCATAAATAATTTTCAAAAACATCCGTCGTTTTTTTTGTTTGATATCCAGTAGCATTTTGAAAACTTTGGTTAGTTAACAACTTTCGAGTTTTCACAATGCTACTGGATATTCGGTTCAATTAGAATTAATTTTGATTATTCTATATATATATATATATGTTAAAATTATAAGCATGATTATTTAGTGGATTAAAACTCGGTCATAGGCCTCGTTTAGTTCGAAGTAAATTTTTTGCTCAACATAAATTTCAATTATAAAAATTAACTTTATTTCGCATTCAACACAAATATAAATATTAAAATTAAAAGTATTTTATATCTTATACTTTCTAATATTAAAATAAATTTTATCTCCTATTAAATTTTAAAAAATAAAATATTTTTTTTCTCTTATCCAAAAAAAAACTCGAACCAAACTAGGTCATAGAGTAATATTATGTTTAGGAAAAATTGCATTTGAGGGTACAAAATAAAGGGGTATCTGCAAATTAATGAATCTCAACTTTTTGAATTTACAAAATTAGACCTTTTTTTGTTTGGTACATTTAGATAGAAACCTGTAATTAACTTAAAATATTTAAAAAGCATCTTTTCAAGACAAAAACATCCTTGCCTTCTTTTCTCTCTGGCTATCACCACTTTTGGGATAATTAAAAATATCCTTAGCACAGATACGTTCTCTCTTTTTTTCAATTAGATTTTAAATTTTTGAGATAATTAACTACTTGTCACACCATTTAATTTTATTTATATATTATCCATCCATTCTTAATTAATTACGCTATGCACATTCAAAATATTATAAAATCTTACATACACACATTTTAACTTATTTTTATTATAATGAGTAATCAAAATTTTTCAATAACCTAATTATAATTAGATTACAAAAAGTCTGAGCCGTTCATCATAATATTTTAAAGATATTTAAATATATTTTGAGTGAAAATCCTAAAGCCTTAATGTTTAGGTGACGGTAAAGGAAGGAGATATCCGCGACGTGAATTGATTTTAGGACAAATCAGCGCTTTAGTGTGGTATTGAGAAAGAGAAAATATGTACTATTAAAGGTAAAAATATAATTTTAATAATTTATTAAGAGAATTTTTTTTTAAATAGATTTTAATTAAGTTTTAACTCAAGTGTATGTATATAAGATTTTATAATATTTGAGTGTGCATAGCGTAATTAACTAGGAATGGATGAGTAAAGTATAAATAAAACTAAATGGTATGGCATGTAGCTAATTATTCCTAAATTTTTTTTAACTTAAAAATTTATATTTTTAATATTAGATTTTAAAATCTCAAACTTTTATCTAACTTAAAAAAAATTAAAAAAATTTAAAATTTAAAATTTTTCATTATGAAATCATCAAATTTCCTCATCATCTAACTTAACCCAACAATAATAATATTTACAATTTATAATTTTAAAATTCAAAAGTATTAAGCTAAAAGCTTATAATAATAATTTCTTTATTTAAATTTTAGTTGAGTTATATTTCAAAATTATAGATTTTAATTCTTCTTTCTTAATCTAACTTATTAATCTTTTAATTTGGAATAAAAATTAAACAAAGAATTAAATTTTGAATATTTAATCTAAATTTTAAGATATTTTTAATTTTATAATTTAGATTAAAAACTCCATTCTATCTGTCTAAGTGTAAAGAAAGTAAATTTTAAATTATAAATCTTCAAAATTACATTTGATGAACTAAATTTAAATTTCGTAATTATCAAATTTTATATTTTAAAATCTAAAATTTCCCTTGTGCTTTCTTTTTTGTCACTTCTTTTAAAAGTTAAACTTTAGTTTTTTTATATTTCATAAGCTAAAACATTTTTATTAGTTTTTTAAAATTTTAATAGAGAAGAAAATGATGGATATAAGCATAAATTAAACATTATTTTTTCACATAACTTTATCGACAAAAGAGAGAGAATTTAAAATTTAATTAATCTTCTTACTCGCCTCTTACATCATTAAATCAAAATTATTTGTTCTCCTTGCCTCATCTCTCTCCTCTATATAGAACTTCAAAATTTATAAAATATAAAACGGCAAATTTCACTCAGGTCCCTGAGTTTAACGGTTATTATCACACAGGTCCACGTTTTTTAAATTATATCATCGGGATCCCGAAGTTTTCAAAAAATATCATGTAGGTCCCTTTTTTATTTTTTTTATTATTAAAAAATATAAAAAATTAGCATTATACCCTTACTCCTCTCCTTCAGATCCGGCTGCAGCGCAGCCCCTTGCCGCCTCCGGCAACCTCGCGCGGCCGCACGACACCGGCCTTCAGCAGCCGCGAGGCGCGCAGCTGCAGCTGCGCGCCTCGCGGCTGCTGAAGGCCGGTGTCGTGCGGCCGCGCGAGGTTGCCGGAGGCGGCAAGGGGCTGCGCTGCAGCCGGATCTGAAGGAGAGGAGTAAGGGTATAATGCTAATTTTATATATTTTTTAATAATAAAAAATAAAAAAGGACCCGGATGATATTTTTTGAAAACCTAGGATCCCCGATGATATAATTTTAAAAAAGTGAACCTGTATGATAATAACCCTTAAACTCAGGGACCTGGGTGAAATTTGCCCAAAATAAAAACCTTAAAATTTCTCATTATAAATTTTAATGATTATAATTTTAATTGCATCTTTAGTTTTAAGCTAATTTGTAATTTATGATGAAAATATTTATAGGCTTTAAAAAATATTTTTTAATTTTAAATTTACATAAAAGGCAAATTGGTATAAAAAAAGAAAGAGTAAAGAGTTGGAGAGAGAACAAGAGAAAGAAAAAAATGTGATAATGAGAAATAAAATGAGTTATATAAAAATAATTATTTAATGTTAATTTTTTGTATTATAAAATATAAAATAATTTTTAAATTTTTTAAAAATAAATTTAAGATTTTAGTCAGGCTAAAATAAATTCATGTTTTTAGCCTGTTAATAAATAAGATAGAATAAAAAAAATTTTTGATGCTCAAATTTTAAATATTACATATTAATCACAAAAATTATATAAAAATTATAATTTTTATTACATATATATTACAATTTTATGACATAAATTATATATAAATTATAATTTTAATATAATTTTATTATTAGTATGTAATATTAGAACTTTAAATGCTAAATATGTAAAATAATTATTTCGTAATTTTTTTGAATGTTGTACATGTACTTAATTTATTTTTATTTTTTATAATTATATAAACATGTCACTCTGGTTTTAAAACAACGTACTACTTAGCTTGATTTAGTAATTTTTTTTAGCATAATTTAATTTAAAATGCGATGAAATTATGCATAGACAAGAATGTTTATTGAGCTAAATGTGAGATATCTCATTGTCGAGCTCAATTTGAAGCTCAATAATAAGCTCAAACTTGAATATAGTAATTACAAGTTCAACTTGTACGTGTTCGAGTATATTTGTTTATAAAGATTAATTCTAATTAAATTAAAATTATATTTAGTTAATGTTTATTTATTGAAAAATGGTGTGAAAAAATTAATTATTATATTTAAGATTTGTGAAAAATATGAATAAATTAATTATTATTTTAATATATATAATTTAAATTAAAAATAATTTTTTATTTTAAAATATGTATAATTAAATTTTAATAATAACCAAAAATAGCGAAATCGAAACGAGTTTTAAAAAATTGATCTCACCTCAAGGCAAAAAGCACTCTGATAAATGTCAGAGAAAGACACCGTGGTGACTTCAGTGACCTCCAGCCCGAGCTGGCTCACCGCTTCCAGCAGTTTCGTGAATCCGCCGATCCTCTTCTCCATGGTGACCTTCAGATGGAACTTGTTCTTCCCCAAGGAGCACAGCTGCACCATTCCCTGCGAGCAACAACCAATCACTTCGCTTCACTGCCGTTTTTCCTCGGAGAAACGGAATTCGAATCACACCTTGAAGGGGACTGCATCTTGGAGAGGTTTTGTCGTCTCAGTGGCCGACACTATCCCCCGCTTCTCTCCCTCCTCCGTCTGAACGCCGGAAAGCTCGATCTGCAGATCGACTACTTCCTTCTCCAGAATTTTGATGTAGTCGATCGCGTCGGCGAGGGTGGATTCCTTGCTCATCTAGATCGGGAGAAGGAATTAAAGAACGATGGAAGTTCGTCGTCATCGGAGATGAAAAACAAGTAGGAAGCATAGTTAGTTATTACCTTGGTTATATTGGGAACCAGAGATCTCAGAGCGTAGATACTCTGGTTCAGCTTGTCCCTCCTCCTCCTCTCAGCCTTGAGGTTCTTCGATTTGAATTTCTGGTCGCCGTCGTCCTCCACCGCCGCAGAATCGGTGAATGCGTCGTCATCGAGCCCTTCGAGCATCGAATCCACCAAGTCCATGGCGTCCGCCTCGAAGGCGAACTCCCTCGGGCGGCGAGGCATTGTAGGAGCGAAGGATAGATCAGAATGCTCCCTCTGTCAAAGGAAACGATGAAGGCTGTTTCTGGATTTGTGGAGGCCGCTCTTGAAGAAGACATGGGTGGTGCGGTTATGAGGAATCTCATGATATTTCGGCATTGCCGTACTATTCTCTGCGGCTGCTTTGAGGCGCGGTTCGCACAGTAACAGTTTTTCTCTCTCTTCCTCCCTCCACCCTCAATCTCTCTCTCCTCTCCAATCCCTCTCCGATCCCTCTCCATCCCACGGAGAAATTATTATATGCGGATTGAATACTATTTGAATACCAATCATAGGCCGCCACGTATGTACGTGACGGCTTATAATTGGCATCCGAATAGTATTTCAGATGTAATAATTTCTTCATTCGACAAATTTTGAGCTTACCAAAAGCACGTCGAAATCAAAACTTTGAAATTGGCTCAACTTAAAATAAATCTAAAATTAAAATTGAACTAATTTAAGCTAAGATATCTACTGAGCTAACTCAAAATAATATTCGAGCAGCGCCATTATGTTAAAAAATATAAATTTATATTTTTTACAGTAATATACACATTTTTTATAGAATATACACGTATTTTGCATCCTAAGAAATTTGATGTTCCTCTACTAGCAGATCATGCAAACATCTAAAAACATATATATTTTTTATATAAATATTTTATACAGAAATTATTTATATTATACAAGTATTTTCAAGATAACTTTCATAATATTTTGTAATTTAAATATAAAAATATTATTTACTTTAACTTCTAAAAATCAAGTGATGGACTCATCTCAGTACTACTTCAGCTCAAGCACACTTAAATACAGAGTTTCTGGTCATTAGCTTTATGATTGTCGCAAAATATATCTCTATCATTTGAGATTACATCATTATACAGCTCAAATTTTTTTTCTATTTTTCTGATATAGGACGATTTATTTCTATGCCTTTCCACTTAAAAGCCTATTAAGAATTGTTATTTATTTGGGAAATTTCAATTCACTTATATGAATATTATTCCGGGGATCATTTTCAGCCCTCTTGGATACAGGTGTCAGATTTATTAGCTTCTGCCTGGTTTATTTTCAAACCACATATATTACAGGAGATCAGTTTTAATACCATATTGTAATATTATATAATTCAAATATAAAGATATTATCTACTTTAATTTCTAGAAATTTTGTGACTGGAATACTTTCTTAGAGATTACAAGCTCAAGGACATTTAATTGTAAAATTTTTTATTATTAATTTCATAATTTTTTCTTAAAAGTATTTCTATTATTTAAAATCACACTATTTACTTATATAACTCAAAAATAATATATTAAAATATAATAATATAAATTTACTTTTAAATTATATATATTTCTAATCTATTTATTTAATAAAAATTACTATTATATATTCATATATAAAAATTTCTAAAATATATTTTAAAAAATAAAAATAATATTTAAATATATAACAATTGAGAGTTGAATTAATTAACTTTCAAATAAATTAACTTGAGTCACAAGAAAATTA
The DNA here is from genome assembly GCA_019297695.1 of Apostasia ramifera. Lineage (NCBI taxonomy): Eukaryota > Viridiplantae > Streptophyta > Magnoliopsida > Asparagales > Orchidaceae > Apostasia > Apostasia ramifera. The sequence goes on from JAEMOT010000595.1 coordinate 184,867, forward strand.
AAATGATTTTGGAATCTTGGATTGAACAAAATATTATTTGAGTGACTTTAGCATAAAACTCCCACCCCTCATCCCTAATATAATCTTGGGATAATTACGTACATACCACACCATTTTACTTTATTTATGCGTTATCCATTCATTCTTAGTTAATTACATTGTGCACACTCAAAATATTATAAAATCTTATATATAAACACTTAAATTAAAACTCAATCAAAATCTATTTGAAAAAAAAAATTCGTTAATAAATCATTAAAATTACATTTTTACCTTTAATAGTACATATTTTTTTCTTCCTTGATGTCACACTAAAGCTCTGATCTGTCCTAAAATCAATTCACATCCCAGATGTCTCCTTCCCTTACCACTACCTAAACATCAAAGTTTTAAAATTTTCACTCAAAATATATTTAAATATCTTTAAAATAATATAATGAACGATTCAAATTTTTTATAATCTAACTATAATTAAGTCATTGAAAAATTATAATTGCTCATTATAATAAAAATAAGTGAAAGTATATGTATGTAAAATTTTATAATATTTTAAATGTATATAACGTAATTAATTAAAAATAGATGAGTAATACATAAATAAAATAAAATAATGTGACATGTAGAAAATTTTCCCTATAATCTTTCAAAACCAAGATGAAGACATAAGTCAGAACCGAACGAATCTAAATTCAATTTATGTTTTTGATTTGAGAAAATTAAAATTAAATGACTAAAAAAATTATTATATATATATATATATAATTTTTCTTTTTTTTTTGATCCAATATTATAGTTTTTCCATGTACATCTCATTTAAGTTATCAATAAAATATGCAATAGTATGATGCTCTTAGCAAATTATTTTAGATTTTTTAATTTTTGAGGACCGATTGATTTGTTGCTGTTTGTGGACTGAAGAAGCTAAATATAATTTAAAGATTTGAGAAGCAAAACGCTTAATTTATACAAATTTGAGGGTCCTCGGAGTTCGTAATTTTTTATAAGAATAATTACCTACATACCACACCATTTCACTTTATTTATACATTACCCATCCATTCTTAATTAATTACGCTATACACACTCAAAATATTATAAAATCTTACATATACACATTTAAATTAAAATTTAGTCAAAATCTATTTGAAAAAAAAATATTTCCTTAATAAATCATTAAAATTATATTTTTATTCTTAATAGTACATATTTTTTTTCTTCCTCGATGTCACACTAAAGCACTGATCTGTCCTAAAATCAATTCACATCGCGAATATTTCCTTCCCTTACCACAATCTAAACATTAAAATTTTAAGATTTTCACTCAAAATATATTTAAATATCCTTAAAATAATATGATGAACAATTCAGATTTTTTATAACCTAACTATAATTAGATTATTGAAAAATTATAATTGCTCATTTTAATAAAAACAAGTAAAAGTGTGTGTATGTAAAATTTTATAATGTTTTGAATATGCATAGTATAATTAACTAAGAATGAATGAATAACACATAAATAAAATGAAATAATATGACATATAGTTAATTATCCCTTTTTTATATAAAAAAACATACATTTAAAAAAAGTTCTGAGGTCTATTTGTTTAAACAGATAAATCAGATCATTTATAGATCATAATATCATAGCAAATAATATTTCACATTTGTCTACAACTAAAGTTTAATTTTTTTTTATCATGACATTTATAAGTCATTTTTAGAATAATAATTTTATAATTTTTTAAAATATCATCAAAAGATATTATCAAGCCAAATAATTGCTTTCCTTAGATAATAACATAATATAATATATAAAATAAAATATTATAGATTGAAAAAATAAATTTAGAAATGACTGAGGGAATTTAGTGAACACAAAGAAACATAACAAAAAATTACAAAAATGAACAACAAAATGAAATATTATCAATTTTCTACTTATAATTAAGCAGTAGTAAATAAAATAGACGATAAGTAAAATTTTCAGCTTCAGTGGAGCAGCTGTTACCTCCATATATATATATATATATATTTTTTTTTTCCATGGCCTTTAGCTGAACATGAAGGGAAGAGGCCGTACAGCCATGAATGCATCCACGATCTACAATAAGAACATATACGTCAACCATTTCTATTAATAAATTTTTTAGTTAATTTTTAATATTAAATTTTATATGTGACCTGATATATTAAGTTAAAATTAAACAGATTAATTTTAAACTAATTAAACAAACAGGGCCACTAGTATGATGTAAAATATAATTGATTTAAATTATTCAATTGATATGTGATGTGATAGTTGAATGCTGAATTTTTGAGGTTCTTAAAAATTTAGTGTTGTATATCTAAATAGGTAGATTTGCCTGTTATATATATATATATGCGCGCTCACGCATGTGTATGTTTTATATATGAAAAATACTATACATTCCTAATAATTTACCGATCATATTTTAAATTTTCAATTCACTAGATTATTTAGTGAATTAGAACTTAATCAACTAAATTATTCAGTGAATTAAAGTCTTAAATCGTGATTGATAAATTTATTGATTAGTTATTGGGGCTATATAGTAAAATTCATTGTATATTAATGTAAACAGGTTCCTGATTTTCAGAAAACAGCATGCTGGTCTTTGTTAAATTTTTTAAATTAGTCCTAAAGCTCGCCTTAAACATTTTACATTGATTCTTTTTAATTGTTTTCACATAATTTAAAATAAAAAAATTAACTTTATTTCACATAGTACACACATATCAAAATAATAACTAACGTATATCACATCCCTCACATATCTCAACATAATAACTAACTTTATGTCTGATTGATTGATTTTTGATAAAACGTAATGAACTAAACACAATGAATTATTCTTAGCATTTCTAAGAGAAGTTAATTAGGGTATTATTTCTTGTGGTGATTAAAATTTGTGTTAAAAGATTCAAATATGCAAGGTTTGGATATTTAATATGTAATTATCATATTTTGTTTGTGATATGCATGAAGTTACTTCGAAGTGTGAAAATATCTATTGATACTAAGACTGACACAGGAAATAAATTAGGGAGGATTAAGTGAGAAGAAAAGGCTGAAATTGAGTAAATCTTGACTAGGCCATATTTCAATCCCACATATATATGAACTGTAGATACAGATGTAGACAGCAATAATGATGATGAGAACTTAGAATTCGAACAGACCACTCAACTTCATCATGTCAATTATAGATGAATTCTCTTTATAGCTGTTGGGATTGTGACTTGGAATCTCCAAGACGGAGAATTTTTTTTGATAATACCATTTGTCAAGGAGCCGCTTTCGAGGAGCTACTTGGGTGATTCATTTAAGTGAAGCCTTTTGATATCAAGGGTTAACGGAGGTATGACCGCTAGCGGACTTGATCAACATCTCGTTAACAAGAGACGTGTTCTTAAACAAGCAATTAGATATACAAGTCAAAGCTCGATGGACAAAGCAAAAGTTACGCTACAAAAGATGAGGGGTAAAGTTATATATTTTTTAAGAAGGAAACCTAACCATCCTCTTCGTTAAGTTATTCAACTAGTATTTATATTACACTAGCTAACATAAGAAACACTAAAGAGCAGAAATTATGCATAAAAGCATAACCGCTTGTCATTGTGGGAAAGTCATTGAAAATCTGCTAACATCTGGCACTCTACTTTCTACTATAAATAGAGAAGTTAGACGCATGAGAAAGTAGCTGTTTTGCCAAATTCTCATTTTTTGTCATCGTGTTTTCCCTTGTAATCCTCTTTGTGAAGATTAGTAAAGTTCTGCTCTGCTTCCCATAATTTTTTCGTAAAGGTTTCTACGTTGTTTTTTTTGTGTTCATTGTTCTTTCTTGAAATTTAATTTTGCACGTTTGTTGTCTTCGTTTTCTGTGTATGTTCTTGTACTACTTATCAAAAAACATAGATCAATTCCGCTGCGCCAAAACTTAGAAGAGGGGACCAACATGAAAAAAAACTCCTAATATCGGGAATCAAAGCGTAATTATTACTCTTCAAATTGTTTTACCATAACTAATCGAGCACACCTCAATTCCCCTACTAGTGAAACAAAATTCTAGTGGCCACAAACATACCTCATCTGTCACAGCTGCTCGGGCCTTCTGATGTCTCTCAACCAATTCTGAGAGAACTTCAATAAGACGCTTCTTCACTTCACCAGTCAACATCCGACCAACACTGTATTCCTATAGAACAATCAAGGAACCGAGTAAAATATCTTAAAAGATCATTAAACTTAAAAGAGATCACTAACCTCTACCAATATCTTAAAAGACCGTTAAGTTGAAAAGAGCTCACTAATCTCTACCTTCTTTATGTGCTCAAGCTCATCATCATCTTCAAGAAAAAACCCAAGGTACTTTACTGGGATATCTACCTACGAATAATTAGCACAAAAATAACAATTAAACCATAATCCCAGCTAATCAAGGACAACTGCCATTCAAATTAAATCTTAGGCTCTATTTGGTTGAAGGTCATTTAGGCTAAAACCATTATTTAAAAAAAATATAATAAATATACTTTATATCACATCTCACACAATTTTCAATATATTAATTAACTTTATTTTACATTATTTTTAACACAACTAATTAACTTTAATTTCCATCATGCATGTACTTCGAGGAAAGCACAAAATTTTTCCTTCAACTAGGCAACACCTTAGTAAGCATCGAACTTTAGGCCAAATTTATGCTAAGCCTTTTAACAACAAAAAGAGCAAATCACATTCAAGTCCCAGAGTTTATGGCATAATATTACTCAATTCTATGATTTTAAAAATTTAACATTTGAATCCTTGAGTCAAATATATATCAATCAAGTTTAATTTTTACTTTTTTTAATATTAAAATTTTATTAAATACCCAAAATACTCTTATCTCTTTCTTTCTCTCACTCGGGAGAGATGCTGACGCACACAGCTCTTGGGCGGGTGGTCGACCCGTGGCCCTCTAGCAAGAGCGAGAGAGAGAGAGGGTGGATGGGTTGGTGGAGAGAGAAGGGAGGGTGAGAGAGAGAGGAGAGAGGGAAAGAGAAGGATATTTTGAGTATTTTATGAAATTTTAATATAAGAAAATTAAAAAATAGACCAGGTTGATATATATATATATATATA
>JAEMOT010000595.1:190051-201350 GCA_019297695.1 Apostasia ramifera
TATATATATATATATATATATATATAATTAGGAACTCAAATGTTAAATTTTTAAAATTGTGGACCTATACAATATTATACCATAAACTCATGGACCAAGATATAATTACCCAAAAAAAAAATTTATGCTAAGCCTCTATAAATGGCATAAGTCTTCAATCAAGGAGAGAGATATAAGAAATACAATATCAACTTCCTTCACCGTTAGATATAAAACTAGGCTCATTTAGAAGCTGAAATGTTACCAGATTAAGAGTTCAAAGTAACAGATATTATACCTCAAGATTTGCACCGTACTTCCTGTGATTTTCTATAGTATCTTGTCCGCCAGAGAAGGCATAGCGGTTCACCTACAAGCATAGTGCATTGAAGTAAGAAATCATTCTACAAGTTTACCACAATAGCTTAGCAATAGACTATGCGCAGTAATTGCTTAAAAACAATATTCAGGAAAACCTATCTATGAGAACAAGAAATCATTCTACAAGTTAAATACCAGTATACCACAATAGCTTAGCAATAGACCATGCGCAGTAATTGCTTAAAAATAATATTCATGAAAACCCATTTACGAAGAACAATTTCTAGATTACCTATTTTCAGTGTAATCAAATTATTGTATTAGAAGAGTTCATTATTGTTACCATCATCAATAGATTCATCTTAATTATTTTCTTTCACTTCTATAAAACTTTCCCACTAATTATTTTTTGTTTAGTTAAGGAACTTTAATGAGACACACGGACAATTCTCGAGTTAATAATTGCAGTTGATATAATTATATTCTTTGTATCATCCGAGTGCACATGCATCAAATTTGCAATAGGACTGGTGGTAATACTTGGAAAAATGAAGTGATAGCAAAAAAATGTATCAATTAATTTGAAATGAACTTAGATTTCATATGACTCAAGGGAAATTCACTAGAAAACCACTTTAACTTAAAATTGACTTCATAGTTGCAAGCATAATTATACACATAGGAATTTATACATCTACAATACAAAAGGATGTGTGCATTGTATGCCTGAGAAAAGGAGAAAAATAAACTCATGGACTATGGATCAACTATCAAAATATATATGATGTACATAATAAACAGCTTATATTTTTGAGTCTAACCTGTTTAGCGCGAGGACCAAAATGGTACTAGTTTAAAAAATAATAATAATAAATAAATTTTTTAAATTATTCTACACAAATTTTAATATAAAAAAATATTATTTTACTTCACATACTCAGTAATTTTAATAAAAATATCAACTTTATTTTACATCCTAGACCAAAATATTCGAATTGAGTACTTTGGTCTAGGATGTAAAATAAAGTTGATATTTTTATTGAAAATTATTGAGTATGTGAAGTAAAATAATATTTTTTATATTAGAATTTATGTAGAATAATTAAAAAAATTATTTATTTATTATTATTATTGTTTTTTAAACTAGTACCATTTTTGTTCTGATTTTGGTCCTCGCGCCAAACAGGTCCTAAAGCTATATTTTGTTGGAGAAAAAAAAAGATTTGAAAAACTTTTGTGAAATGTTTTGAAAAAATGTGTATGATGTGAAATAAAGTGAGTTTGTTACATTAAAAATTGTGTTGGATGTGTATAAAGATTGTTTAATGTTAGAGTTTGTATACGATGAGATATAAAATATTATTTTATTTTTTAAAAAATAAAATAAGATTTTTAGTTTAGGGCAATTTTAGCTATGGCTAAAATTTCGCCCAACTAAACGGAGCCTAAATATTACTTTTGATGAATTATCTCAAAACTTAACTTTAAGACGACTAAATTCAGACTCATTTTAGAATTTAAAAATTAATTTTGACTTGAGCTTCAATCCAACTGAACTGAATAAAGTGCCAACTTTATCTACAAAAAACATTAAACAATGCATATGGCTAAAATTAGAGCTTAAATTGTTAAATTTCCAGTATCTTAAAACCACTGATGCACAAAAACTAATTCATCAATAACATAAACAACAACAACAATAACAACAAAGCATTCACTCTGCATTCCCTCTCCCAACACCTATGCTATTTGGATTTCTCTTTGATCTGCCTTTATGGTGTTTTTGAGCCTTAATACCTACTACAATGATTAATTCTTGGTTTGTTCTATGCTTTCTCCATTAACCCTCAAGTGCTCTCTCTTTTGTAAGGATGAATGTTAGCAATTATTTGCTTCTTATACTCTCAATTTTGATACACCTCTTATGTTTAATGTTCTAGGCTAGTTTATGTCTTAATTCATCCCTTAATCTTCCTCCAAAGAGATATATTGAGCTATGTTGCATTGCAAACTAGGGCTAAGTCCCTGCACATTAGTTAGGATTCATCAAGATCACTTTTTATAACCTAGCCTCACTCATTTTTATCTACGCTATCTTTTTAACATTGTGACTTAGGTTCCCTCACATGTAGGTACAAGGGCCTCTAATGGACAACAGCAATGATGGATATGACAAAATTACCTTAAACATCCTTAGCTCATCTTATGAATAATTTACCCACTTATTTGTCTTACAATTAGTCATAGTGGCATAGCTGTTTGAATTGTTTCATAAATATTATTTTTTTTCCTTTCGACATGATAGATATCTTCCTATTGCATAAACTGTTGTTTCACTCCTTCATTCTAACCATCCCTCCATTAATTCTCTAATTAACATCCCATTATCATGGATACAAAATCTAAAGTACTTGAAGTTCTCGCATGATGGGCTACTATCCAGCATGATGGGCTACATTGACTTCATCACGAACCTACAATTCAAAGATGCAAATGAGCATCAAACTAGATCTTGAAATAACATGTATTTCACAACTAACAGGTTGTGCACCATTTAGAAGTTAAAAGGTCATTGAGATTGTGTCCAAATCATGGAACCTACATTTTATATGACGATTTGGTGTAGCTAGATCAAGACGTGAATTACAGCAGCTCACATCATTTGCCATTCTATGAAAGCTAAAATCTTCTTTAAACATAGATTCAATTCAACATAATCATATATCAAGAAAAGGACGCATGAAGAGGAGAAAACCTTATTCTTTATTTCTTTGGGCGTATCTGTAACATAAATTGCTGAATTTGGGTCACTAGCTGACATCTTTCCTGTCTCCCCCTGCATATGTTAGAAAATACACAAAACATTATAAAAATGAACAAAAAAACCAGTAGGGGAGGTCCACAAAGTCACCTAATGATTGCTCATGCTTAACTTTACATTTATAACCTCCTCAGGGTAACGTTAATTATGCTGCAGCTAACAATGCAGATAAATGAGCCTCGTTTTCAACCAAAATCCCTCAAACACCAGATGAGGTAACTGGGCTGAAATGAAGGGTAGATCCAAGTCTAAAACAGAATGAAATTTTGAGAAGGTTTATATGTAGTAAAGCATAGTAGCTTCCTGTGCTACATGTACAAGTTCAAACTGCAGCTTAATCGCACACAAGGTTACTACAGCATTTTAGTTTAAAGAAAGATCCCATGTAATACAAAACAATCCCATTCACTATTCAATGTTCTTCAAACGGTCAAGAAATAGATGCCAAAACTCTCAAATGCAATGCACCTACAAACAGTGAATGGGAACAGATGTACAATGCTAACTGAAGTAGCTGAATATTCCAACTTTTTGTTTAATCCATTCGATTTTAATATCAATCCAAAATTTAACTGTAAATTCTACAACTTGGAAGAATGTACCTGTAGGGCTGGGAAAAATGAAGATTCTATCAGCGCAGGCTTCTGATAGCCAATCCTAGGAGCAACATCTCTAGTCATCCTGAAATAAGGGTCCTAAAAAGATCAAAACAAAATGCAAAATATGATCAGCAAGACTAGTCACAAAACGAACATATCTATTGATATATCCATAAGGTTGTGAGAGATGCAGCAATACTGAAGGCAAAGATGATTAAAATTCATTTAATTTGAGCAATATCAGAAAGATGCTCCACGTGACAAATAGATCCACATATAAGCTTACATTTCAACAAATGAATGAGATCCGTATCAAGCCAACTGTGAAATCTAAAATAATAAATGAAGCTCCATATCGAGCTAACCATCGAGTATGGTATTGAGTTTATAGTGATCTATGTAAATTAGCTCATATTAAGCAAATAAATAAATCTTATTTACGAGCAATCTATCAACCATTAAATTGAATTATCAATTAAAGGAAAAAAATAACTAAAAAATATCTCTTACCAGTTCGCCATAACTCCTAAACTACATGATTTCTGCTAGCATATTTGCTCTGAATTTCAAATTCACGTCATTCAAGATTTTGCACAATAATGCTAATCCAACCTGAGAGCAATGAGATTCAGTGCAATTAGATCCAAAGCATCTAGCAATGCCATAAGCTACAACAACAACAACAACCAAGCCTTAATCCCACTAGGTGGGGTCGGCTACATGAATCCTTTGTTTTCATTGCGCTCTATCAATTACTAAATTCTTATTTAAGTTTAAGTAACTAAGATCACTTCTTATAGTTTCTTGTCATGTCTTCTTTGGTCTCTCTCTCTCTTTGTACATGGGCAAGATCCAATAATTCAATTTTTCTAATTGGAGCTTCAATTGACCTGCGATTTATATGTCCAAACCATCTAAGCTGACTTTCTCTAACTTTATCTTCAATTGATGCAACACCAACTTTCTTTTGGATATACTCATTTCTCATTCTATCCTTTCGTGTATATTCACACATCCACCTTAGCATCCTCATTTCTACAACATTTATTTTATTTGTATGTTTTCTCTTTGCAGGCCAGTATTCAGCACCATAAATCATCGCTGGTCTTACTACAATTTTATAAAATTTACCATTGATTCTGGATGAGATTTTTCTATCGTACAACACACCAGAAGTATTTCTCCATTTTATCCATCCTGCTTGAATCCTGCTAATAACATCATTATTTATTTCACCATCATTTTGTATGATTGATCCAAGGTATCTAAAGCGCTCACTCTTCTTGACAATTTGATCATCAATTGTCACATCTCCAATATAAGTATTTCTTTCTTAACTAAATGTGCACTCCATATATTCAGTTTTTGATCTATTGAGATGAAAACCTTTAGATTCTACAACATTCCTTTAAAGCTCGAGTTTCACTTTAGCTCTCTCTTTCGTTTTCTCAATAAGGATAATATCATCTGCGAAGAGCATACACTAAGGTACCTCATCTTGGATATGTCTAGTCATGACTTCCATAATCAAAGCAAAAAGATACGGACTTAAAGCCAACCCTTGGTGTAATCCAACTGTAATAGAAAATTTTTTAGTCAAACCTCCTTGTGTCCGAACACAGGTAACAGCTCCTTTATACATGTTTTAATAATTTGAATATAAGCAGTGCAAATCTCTTTCTTTTCTAAAACTCTCCAAAGTACTTCTCTTGAGACTTTATCATAAGCTTTTTACAAATCAATAAAAACCAAATGTAGGTTTTCCTTTCTCTCCTTAAACTTCTTCATTAAATTTCTTAATAAATGAATGGCTTCTATGGTAGATATACCTGGCATAAAACCAAACTGATTCGCTGATACCTTAGTATTATGGCGTAACTTACGATCACCTTTTCTCAAAATTTTAAAGTATGACTCATTAATTTAATGAATGTCATAAGCTACAAAAAAATAATAAATCAATAGCCACAACATGTATCTTCTAATAATTGAAGAACTTCTGGCTCAACTCTATGTACATGCTTAATGTTCAATTTAGAGTCACATATATGCATCCATATTTTTATTGAAACCCACATGACAAGTTGATGACAGTTTAAAAATTGATGACAATATAGCAGTCCCCCTAAAAATAGTCAAATATATTTAAACAAGCCAAAATTGCCGTAAGTTTTTTCACTGTAAGAATAAATATGATCAAATAGAAACTTGCTTTACATATTAATTATCTCATTCGAACAAATTGAAATTCCGAATAACCAAGCTGCCTGAAACACCACCAGTGATGGCTCGCTCAAGAAGGCCATATGTCAGTAAAAGGGATGCATGAATTGTATAAAACTAATAAGGTTTGAGTATGGAAGAAGGGACAAACCACACTGAGGAGTGGGATATTTCTATTAGAGTATATGCCATATCATTATTGAAGTTGCTGAAAATAAATGGTACCTGATCAATGGCACAAGGTATCAAGCAGCGAAGATTGTCTTTGCCTGTAAAGAGATGTGGAAAAGAGCTTGGAAATGAAGGGACAGCCTACACTTCAACAAATTCAAGCATGACACAACATCAAAATAAATAAAAAAATGAAAATAATTAGTTAAAGAATTGAAGCAAATAAATCAATAGTAATATGAAGACAATCAATCTATTAAAGCATAGCACACCTTAATCACTGCTGAATACCTACAACTTAACAAGGGAGATTTTATAATTAAAATTAACCTGGACAGGTGGAAAGCCGATCTTTCCAATGTGATCTTCATGCGTGAAGCCAAAGATTCCCACAACCTTTATAAGATCAGTAAATTACATTTAAACAACAAGAAAAAAATGATAGGAATGCAGCCAATAGCCAAGCTAAATGACTAAGAGAGGGAAAGAGAGAAAGGTACAAATACATACATAGATACATACATACATACATCAGAATATAGAAAGATGGAGAAACAGAGACTATCAACTATTGAGAATGGTCTTCAGAAATCACCTTATTGAAAGTTACACATTTTGCAACCCTGACCATGTTCTGGTAAAAGGCCCTGCAAAAATGTTTTACCGTTTCCAGAGTATCAAAGAATAAACCTTCAGGAATCCATAAATTTATCAAAAAGCGGACAAACAGAATGTTGCACTAGTTACCCACAACGTTTTCAAGTTTTCATCAAGTGTAAATGTTGACATAAAAAGTATATTGATGGATTTTGAAGGAAATATTGGGCTACAATGTGAAGTGAAAAAATGAAATTGTCCATTATCACAGCAAGAAAACCCGTAGTGCATGATAAATGGTCAAAGAGCACAACTTACCCACCAACGAAATCAAAATCAGTAAAAATGAAAGTCCTTGTTATGTCAAAACCACATGCAATGATGTCCTTGGCATTCTCACGAGCAAGCCTTCGAGACTCTTCCACTGTAAGATTTCTCCACATGCACTTCTCATCATCAGTTAGCTGAATAACTAGTGGAACCTTGAATGCATCCTGCAAATACCTGCATGTACTTATTGTCAATGACCAATAATTACATTTAATGCAAGGTATTTCATAACTAAGTCTGGAACCATAAAATATACCAAATATAAAATTCAATGTTGATTACGCCAGATAAAGAAACAAATAATTGCAATTCATGACAGGTTTATGTTAAAGAAAATCTTCAAGATTGATAATTTTGCATAAGATGAACATTCTATTGTCTTAACAATGCATTTACTTCCTTTCCCGTCTTTGAAAGCTAAAAATCACAATTTTCTAATTTTTCTTGGCACATTAGAAAAAAAAAAGTGAAAGAGCTAATGCATAGTTCAGTATTGCATATTTCTAATCTAAATTAAAGATATGTAAACATTGACTACGAAGGGGAGGACAGCTAATTATCCAAGAATCATTTTCAATGAAGAAAATCAAATGGGAAGAAGCACAACAATGAAAGTATGTTAAGGTGACGAAGGAACTTAGGGTCGGTAAATCAAGGTGTTGGTTGTTGTGTTGTTGGATGGCGAGGGGGGAAGGTAAATGCTCAGGTGCCAAGTATTTAAAGGGAGCTTGGAGCATGATGACCTCATGATCTTGGCAATGTAACTTAGCTTGACATCCATGGAATGCAAGCTACAGATCAAGTTAGCTCCTGGTTGAGTCTCTTAACTTATGCTTTGGCAAGAGATAATAGGATACTACAAACATACCTCATAGTGTCTCTCCGAATTCTAAAGCAGATAGTGTGGATAATGAGGCTATCTATGTATGGAGATTTACTTGAATTGCTAAACTGACCCTTGCCCTATGCTCATGTTGAACTATAAAACCTTCACGTTTTTTTTCCTATTATAAGGTTGGGGGCTTGAGCAAGCATCGCTAGTGGCATAAGCAAGTCCTCAGTGTCAGCCACTGGAAAAATCTAATGTGTTTTCACACATTCCACCACTTCTCTATCCATTTCCCATTGTGATCATGAAACATCAAGAGCAACAAGAAACTAAGGCCGGAATTCAAAGTAAAATCCTATATTTGCCCATTTATATTCATTGAGAAGAAAGGCAAAAAGAAGAAAGACAAATATACTCCCAAAGTGCTTGTCCAGTACCACCATCTTTTCAAAAAAAACATCTCCTTTGCCCATGTGCATTTACCTGGCTTGCCTCTTTGCATGCAAGTGAACTACTGTCAGTGGCAATGAAACACTCATTGAATGGTGACTGGTGCGATCACCCGAAAGTACTGCAAAGGGGCTCAATCGTTCTAGATAAAAGGATCATGCACCTAGAACCATGACATTTAGCAATAGCAACTCCTGTGTGCAAGAGACTCTTATATCAATTATGATTCTTTTTTGGAAAAAAGCAATGATTGAAGCAAACCGAAAATGTTTTTTTTGCCTTCTGATTCTTAGCTAACCAACCACTTGGTTCCAAGCAACCTATTAATAGTAGCATTTTCAAAGTAGAAGGGTGGTCACTTATTTTAGAAGTGGTCATGCTTCAGGATTACAATAGCACGCAATCTTCTTTTTTTCTTGAAAGAACATATAAACATAGTGAAACATATATATTAAATAAGTCAACAGTAAAATAAGTTATTTCAAAAAGTTCAAAAGGTTGACTATAGGAAAAAAGTAACGACTGTTAGAATAGAACAAATGATTAATTGAATGAAGTAGCTGGCATGGTGAGATAAAAAAGTTTGAGTCCTATGAAATATGTCTGTTTCCTACTCTTGTCATGTAGTCTCCCACGCTCAGGGATCTTTGTCCCTAGTAAATTATAAAGTACCGATACTTTATGAAGATTAACGTATCTGTATCGTATCAGCATTAGATACTGATACTCCCCGATGCTTCACCGTCACGTGACATATTAATGTTTATTTTATTTTTCAAAAATCAATATTTTGCCCGATACTTTTCCAATACTTTTTGATATTTCTAATTAGAGAAAAAAATTAAAAAACTCAGTTTGTCCTATATGATTCAAGATAAAAAATATCTCATATATAAAATATAACTCATACACAGACTAGAACGTTAAAATTGGGAGAGCAATATATTGTATATACATTTAAACTCTCATCCCACTTAGATAATCTATGAGAGGTAGAGAAACAATTAAATAAACTTTATAACATTATTTTAAATTTAGGATTTTTTGAAATTCAATAGTTGTTGAAAGATATTTTTACTTTTTCAAATTAGATTGTATATAATATTATCTTTAGTGGTATCAAAAACGTTTAAATAATGTAATTAAATTGAAAAAAATTTAAAAGATATTTTTGAAATTAATATCAACAGGGTGTACAAGTCATTCTAATTTATCATAAACCTACATCTTAAATATGAGAATACAACGCATTATACACATATATATATAATAATTGTATCCTGACGTATTCGTATTTTATTTTTTTTAAGTTTATCATATTATCGTATCTATATTATCATATCATACTCGTGCTTCATAGCTAGTAAAGATGGAAAAAACTTATTCCCCACATAAATTACTCTTAAGGCCTTCCGATGAATGACAAAATGGTACTCCACTAGGGCATCTAAAACTTGATTTTTCGCAGCTTTATAGAAAGTGATAAGTCAGTTTGAAATTCTAGTACAAGCAAGCAAATTGGCCAAAGGAAATAATTATGTTTTACCGCATGATCCAGTTCCTAACTACTAAAAGCTCCATATATGTATTTATAAGAAATAAAAACATGCAATATTCAAAAAAATCAAGATCGTGCATCTGTATATTAACCAATGAAATTAAAATAAATCAGCATAAAGCATATAGCAGATGATCAATGCCACACCAAAATATGCATGATATATTTTAACAGATGAAAAGACGTGGATAATTTTATCTCAAAAATGGAAGCAAACACCTACAAAAAATGTTCCTAAATAAGTTCATAGCAAGTAGGATAATAATTGTCTCAAAATTCCAAATTGCTGAAATTCTGTTCTCATGCAGCACGACAACAGACAAAACACAATTTCAAGCAAATCAAAGAAGCATTTTCAACTAGCATCCAGATTTACCGTGTTTTGAAGCAGTATTTTTCTAAAATAAATTCCATACAAATCTATTATCTTGCAAGCGATAAATTTCTGCACAAAAAACTACAATTTGATTGCCAAGTAGATATCGAAGATGCATAATAAAATATGATTAAAGCTTCTTTTCCAGCATTTTTGCAACTAAAACATAGTGAAACAATTAGCAGAAATAAAAAAATTACTTAGTAAACATGAAGGGCACCAAATGCCCGAGATGTAGAGCCTCTGACGAAGGACCCCTCCCTGTATAAAGATAAAACCTTTCACCCCTTTCGTAGACGTCAAGAATCTCATTGAAATCCCTGAATCGTGCAAACATCAGATCTCGATTCCCCCATCCTCACCCAAAAGAGAATTAAAAACCGCAAAAGGGTCCGTGAAAGACCTGTGGGCGAAGAATACACCGCGGCGGAGGAAGACATGAGCAGAACGGGAAGTAAGGCGCTCAACGCGGCTAACAAGTGAATGGTCGAGCCTTTGGCACCCAAACTTCTCTATCAGTTTGTCATAATCGATCTTACCTCCATCCTTCGCCGAGACCTCCCATGGGTTCACCACCTGATCTTCTTCCACCGGCGCCGAAGATATCGCCGCAGCCCTGCCGGCTGTGCTCTGCTCTTCCGCCATTGGAGAAGGAGAACCAGAGAAGGAGAGAGAGGGGGAAGGGGGGCGGCGTTTTCTAGTCCGACGTCCGGCAGTCGACTATAATTTTGAAGGGAAAACTTAACGCACAAATTTTGGGACTTCATTCATTAATATAATATTAGGTTTTATCATATATATATATACAAGGGCAAATTTCATCCAGGTCCTTAAGTTTAAGGTTTATTATCACACAGATCCATGTTTTTAAAATTTATCTTCAGAGTTCCTAGGTTTTCAAAAATTATCATCTGGGTCCCTTTTTTATTTTTTTATTATTAAAAAATACAAAAATTACCATTATACCCTTACCCTCCCTCTCTCCTCCAGATCCGGCAGCCGCGCAGCCCCGCGCCCCGCGCTGCCTCCGGCGGCCTCGGAGGCC
>JAEMOT010000595.1:201383-216427 GCA_019297695.1 Apostasia ramifera
AATGATAATTTTTAAAAACCTAGGAACCCCGAAAATATAATTTTAAAAACATAGATGTGTGATAATAACCCTTAAACTCAAAATCCTGGGTGAAATTTGCCCTATATACAATTATATATGCTACACAATATTTAATAAACATTATAAATTTTATATTAATTTTAAAAAATTTTAAAAAAATTAATTATAAATTATATTTTATAATTTACATTATTATTAGTTAAATAAAATATTCTATTCACACATGATATTTTAACCTTTACAATTAAGTGAATTGACATAAGATAAGATCATCCGTTTTAATTTTTATTGACTTTGAATCACTATTAATTATTTTTGAATCACTATTAATTATTTTAAATAGCTATATGTAGTCATTATTTTAAGTGATTGATTTTTATAACAATAAAATTAACTAATAGCATATAAAGTTTCTTATTTTAGGTAAAATGATGGTCAAATTTAAATAAGATAATATAATAAGAAAAAATAAAATGTTAAAATATAATTTATAATTTAATTTTTTTATAAATTTTATAATTTTTGAAAATTGATAGTAAAATTTATAATATTTATTAAATATATTCTCATATACATAATTATATATACATATATGCAAGTTTATATATGTAAGCCTAAATGTATTATTTGGCAACATTTCACCAATAAATATGATGCTGATCAGATTTAAATAGTTTTTTTTTTTTTTAATGAAATACATAAATGAAACTCGTATGATTTACAATTATTATGAGTTTTTGAGGAAGCTAAGTTAAAAGAACCTCAAATGAATAAAATATAAAGGGTTTATATCTTCGATGCCTTTGAAATTTTGAATAATATTAAATAAATTTATAATTTTAAAAAAAATGAATAAGATTTTTAAGATTAACATTAATATTTTAATCAAATTTTTTTAATAAATTTAAATAGTTTTTATTAAATTTATTTTCAATTAAACTTTAAGAAATTATATATTTTGACAAACTGCATTCAAAGATATAAATTTGAGGGTGCAATGAGTTAATTCAATTTTTTGGGATAGAACGCACAAAAAAAATGTAAAATTTCAACGTGCAAACTGTTTTGCACTCACAGTTCGACTATCAATTGTATTATTTTCAATTTATTTTACAGAAAAATTAATTAAATTTGATTATTAGAATTTATTCATTTGAATCGATTTTAATTGGGTCGTGTTAACGAAAGAAGAGTTGAGCCTTGAAAGATGAGAAATAAGTCTCACATATTAAAGCTTGTAATTGTCGTGTATGCTCTTGTGAGAAAAAGAAAAATATTAAAATAAATATATATAAATATTTATGTGATTAGAAAAGATTTCTCTAAGATAATAAAAAAATTCACTAAATTGTAGGAAAAAATTATTAGGTCTTATTTAATCTGAGTTAATTTTTTTGATTAACATAAATTTTAATTATAAATATTAATTTTATTTTATATTTAATATAAATATTAATATTAGAGTTTAAAATAGTTCATATTTTATATATTTTTTAATATTAAAAAATATAATTTTTTTTATTAGAAAAAAAGCTTGAGTTAAATAAGATTTTAAGGTGATTTTAATTTTAAAATGATTTTGGGTGGATCTGATATGGTGGCAAGGCCTACTTGCATATGGAGAAAATCAAAAGAAATAATACAGTAAATAGGTCAAAAAGGCCAAAATAGGACAATAAAAAATTACCCTTGCCTTCCCCTATCAAATAAAAAAAAGATAAATTACACAGGGCCTCTGAGGTTAGAATGATATTATAAATAGGTCTCATATTTTGAAAAGCCTAGATTTGAGTTCTTGAGTTTGTGTTTGCGCTGCCGTTTGGTCCAACGTCTGAAATTTGTTGGCTTTTTACTATTTTACCCTCAGATTTTTTACTTATTTTTTACATTATTTTAAAGCATTTTGAAAGAATTATAAGAGCATTTTAGTCCATATAAATATGACTAACAATTAAATTTAATCGTTACTGTCTTACTGAATTATCCAAAAAGCGATATTTAAACTAAGGGACTAAATGACAGTACAAACACAAACTCGAAACTCAAATTTAAAATTTTTAAAATATGTAACCTATTTGCAGCGCCATTCTAACCTTAGGCCCCTGTGCAATTTACCCCCCAAAAAAAATCGTTGGATTGGCCCAGGTCTATCTCATTCTTCATCCTCGTCTCTCTCCCTTGCCCTTTTTCCTGCACGACGAAGCTTCAGTTCGTTCGAGCTCTACCCCAATCCGCGAATAGTATACTCACTTACCACTTTGATATCAGGTACATCGTAGCCTGCCATGGCTTCCATCAACCTCGGATGGATCGGGGATAACTGGTTCCATCAACCCCATAAACCCTCTAAACCCCTCGACTTTGCCTTCATCGGCGGCCGGAACCTCTTCTTTCAGAAATCGAAGGAAAGTCAAAAAAGCAAACTTTCCTCGTCATCTTCCACCTCCAACGAAGGTGCCGTAGAAGAGGAGAAACCCAGTATATACTCCCAAATGCTGGATCAGTTTTACTGGGAGTGCGAGAACCGTCCTGACTATCGGCACACCCCCGAGGTGGAACGCATACTCGAAGAGGACACTATCTTCGAGAAGGAGGAGAATCTGACCCCAGAAAAGATCAAGGAGGACCTAGAATGGTGGGAGGAGTTCAACAAGAGCCCCGTTGTCAAATTTCTCAGGCGAGCGGAACAAATAGCCGATAAGATTAATGAGATGGAGCTCCAAGAGAACCGGCACCCCTATCGGCGGGAGGACCGCAAGCTCTGGGAGTCTCTGCCGTATGTGCCGGGGCCAGATGGCCGGCCGATGCCGAGGAAGGCTATCAAGACGGATAGGGAGTCTGACGACAAATTTTGGGATTTTGCCAGGCAGTTCTTCTTTGGGTTATGGGGATTCAGGCAGCGACCTTATCCTTCTAGTCGGCCTATCGATGTTGCGCAGGCCATTGGGTATAAGAATTTGGAGAAGCGCTACTATGATTGTGAGTTCCTGTTTCATATGCTTGTAACTTATAATTGTTACAGTTCTTTTTTATCATGTTTCAAGGTATCTAGCTCAGAATGTAGGAAATAAAGACGCTTGTAGAAATATGGGTAATGTTGAAGCACTGTCAACTTTTTCTACCTGGGGATAATTACTTACCGGTAAAATGCATCATACATGGCTATCTTCTTACGGATAGTTCGAGTCTTGTAAGGTTATTTCTGTTTGAGGATTTAGTTCCAACTTCCAAGACCTATGCAATTTCATTAAGACTTGAAGGAATGGATTATTCTACATCTAGTTATTTGAAATATTTGTTATTTTTATCTTATATGGAGAAGATTTAGAGGTTCTCAAGATGAAAACTGATTGGAATTAGTGTGGGGGTCAAGCTCAATCCAAATGTATAATCATTTGTGTACTACTCATGTTAAAGTCCGTGATTGACTTGGCCCTAGATGAAATGGTTAGTTCTTGTGGATTTAAGTAGTATAATCAGCACATGAACCTTCAAAAACAATTTATGCAAATCGGTGGGTTTCAGATTTACATGGGCCATTTGAGAATCTTAGTTTAGGCCAGTTTGATTTAAATCAATAATTTGGTGGTTAACTTATGACGGCAACTGGCAAGCTGGATTGAAGTTGTTCTGCTAGAATGATCCTCCTCTCTTGTTTTTCTTATGATGAATGGCCATATATGCATTTAAATATTTAACACTTTTGTTTTTACTTTTCACATGACATGGATTGTTATGCAATGCTGGGATTCTTTTCTTTTCTTTTTTTGTTTTGATTTTCTTCTAAACTTGTGTTTTCTTGTCACATGTTCAGTTATCATGAGAAGTGGTGGTTGGTGGTACAAAGATCGATTGGGACGTACAAGAGGACCTTTGGAGCTGATAACTCTGAAAACTGCTTGGGCTGGTGGCATAATAGATAGGCACACATTCATTTGGGGTGAGGACATGGATGAGTGGGCTCCCATTGGTATGGTCTACGGCTTGGAGAAGGCAATTGCCACATGGGAAGGTTTGTTCCATGATTACTTCTACATATTGCGTAAAAATGTGCAGCAAGTTCTTATTTTGTTTTTTATTTCCTTTACTAATACTATATCTCCAGTTATTGTGCAAAATGGGCCACCTATAAGCGTAAAGCTAATGTGCCTCAGTTTACTTGTTTGGAATTGGTTGAAAATGATCTTATAGGTGAGATTCATTGAAGTGCATTCCATTGATATATTTATTAAGAAAGAACTCTGTTTATTTTGAACTGCAGTAGGTCGATTAAATGCAATCCTAATGCTTTTTGGGATGTAATGAGACTGGTATAGGAACCTCCAACTAATGCTATGTATGAAACAATTCTGATCATTTTTTGATGTAAAATATCCTATGAAATTAAGTTTGACATACTGGAAAAGGAGGATTATGATAAAATCAAGTTAGATTGTTTTTCTTCCTTTGGTTGCACAAGTAAGCTTCTGAAGTACTTGTAAATCCATCCTATTGAGAAATAAACTTGCTTTTAATCTTCATGAAGTAAGCTCTGATATTAAGAATGCATAGCAAGTACCAAAACTCACTTTTGAACTCTCTTTCAGCCACTTTCAACCTTTTATGACAAAGAAAACTAGTAAATATCATTATCATGAGCTAACCATATTTAGGGAGATATTCATGGGATCTAAAAATTTTTTCTTTTCATGTTATCGCAGTAAGATTGGGTGCGGCTGCTACTGCTTTCCTTCACAAGTTGCAGAAAGGGATACCTCCTTGGACCCCTCTTAAAGGCTTTGAAAAGAAGACGTACAAACAGATGCAAGAAGAAGCAATTGAGAGCAAGAAACGTGATTTGGCTGTACTTGCAGCAAATGGTGGCATCTGGCCTGGAGTTAGCATACCTAGCCATGCACTGTTTCTTTGGGCTGGTGGCTCTGAACTCACCACTATTCTTGAAGCAGATCACATGCCAAATAAATTCGTGCCTAAAGATCTAAGGTCTTTATTTCCTGCGATCAGATTTTATATTCTGAAGTTTGCTAATTTAAGAATATTCAAAAGATTAAAGAAATGCTATAGTTAATGGGGCAATGGGTTATCAATGAGTTGTCAATTAGTTATGCAACTATCTAGGTGATTGGGTCGCTGAGATAATTAGCAATTGACAAAGAAAATGGGGGCCACCTTGGTTGGCAACACAAATCACTTAAATATTGCCTCTTTTTGTTGGTCTTGACCAAGTCATTTCAACTTTTGTTTTGTTGGCTTCAGAGATGAAATTAACCTACAAAGAAAAAATAACTTAAAATAAAGTTTAAATTTGCATTATTTAGTTTTTCTTGAATTAACTTCAAATTTCAATCTAAATTTGACCGGACCAAATAGATACATAAAGTGTCTTACAACTTGAAGTGTTGTCATGCCGCAATGCCTAGAGCTAGATGTCGTCAATAACACCCTTAAAAAGCGGATGATCTTACAGAAGCTTGATCTAAATGACCTCTCGAATGTGGAGATGTCAATGGTCGACCTATCAGGCTTGGGTGGACTAAAGAGGATCTTTGTAGATGTCCTTGGCTTCATCTATTGCCCCTCCTCTCTCTCTCTCTCTCTAATCCTCGAGATAATTAATAAAGTATCGTTTGTAAAATTACTATGCTTTCAACTTATCTCGAAGGATTCCATTAAAAAAAACTAATCTCGAAGGAAATTTTTCCTTGGCATAGCTTTTTAGCATAGATCCTCACATGTTGAGTTTGGAGTGATCTCCCAAAAGTGTATTCTTTGGAAATACAACAAACATTAGTTGAGAATCATCAATTGCCGTGAGGATTGGTCGAACATTTGTCATCTGTTTACCTTAACTTTGAAGTACATACACATTTATGTCAGTAAGCGTGGGCGTGGTTAAGCTGCAACCCTCCTCGTCTTACGGTAGTGTCGATATAGGAAACGGTGCTACACCTGGTTTGGCTGGACCAATGGAGAAGCATAGGGATGCAGGTTTGCCAAGCCACAATGCCTCCTCACAGTTAGGATGGTTCCACACTGGGTGCTTATCAAATGGAGGAGCTTACTACAAGTCTACAAGCCTAGGAACCCTTGGATCAAGGGATTGTGATTAAGTAGGAAGATTAACTGTGATGGAGGCTTAGGGTTTACCACCCCTATTTGAAGCTTTAGGCGGTTATTTTCAGGGGTTAGAGAAGATTGGAAGGATTTTTCTACTGTGTTTTACGATGAGTACTATTCTGGGCTTGAAGGGGGTCTATGCAAATGTGCACATCGATGATGGGATCTGCATATTGTTTCCTACGGGTATGAAGTTGATTGAGGGGATTGATTGAGTTGTTCAAGTCCACTAACCTCATATTTTCTTTTCTTTGTGTTACCTTGGTGTTATGCAGATTGCTTTTTCCTCTTGTATTTATTACTTGGTGATGGCTTTTATCTGGACTCCGCTTAATCTTCATTCTCCGAAGTAACCTTCCATCTTCTTACTGTTTTTATGGTGTGATTGCTGGAATGACCTCTGTTCGTGCTGAAATTGCTTCTTTAACATTGCATTGCTCATGATGTTCTCTCTAATATGATTTTTTCCTGATGTTCCGCATCTTATTCTCAACGTTAGCAATGATCTTACAGGACTGAAGTCTTTAAATTCTGAAAATTAGCCGGTTGATCCTCCATATAGCTTACTTGTTTTGATCTCTAGGTTCTAACGAAGGTACTTCATTTTTCTTCATTTATTTTCTTGTGGAATCTTTTTGTGATACCTTCCCATGCAGTCACCATGACCTAGTGTTGAAGGCCATTTCTTATGCTCTTGTGTAGAGGTGTTTCATACTTGCATGCAGGGCATTTTAGAGTTTTCATTGGATAGGCTATATTTAGATTTTAGTTTAATTTATATTGAATTTTTAAGTTTTTAGTGGTAGGCTGATAGGCATCCCAGCTTGTGCCTACATTATTGGCACTTTTCAAAGTGGAGAGGACAATTCCTATGCGTCAGTGGGCTGACTATGCGATGAACGAGCCATCCAAGGTTGAATTATGGAAGTTCAAGCCTTATGAGTAGCCTTATACGACCCTCTGCTATCAATGATCGAGATGTTCAAGGGTCTCTATAAGGCCGTCAAGGATGCTAGTCATTCTTTTTGAGGCAAATCCTAACTATCATACTGGCCACATTTTGGAGTGTTTGAGAAATAGCTACAAGCAAGAGCCTCCTTGGGGAATTAAATCGAAGAACCAAACAGTACTCCTCAAAACTTGATGAAAGTGGTGGTGGTTTCCCGCTCAAGAGTTAGGGAAATGTTTCATTACATTTGGGTGCATCGGCCCCAATCAATTTGGTTCTAGCCGCTAAACCTACAAGAAATGGGAAGCATTTTTCTGGCAAAGTATCGCTGAAGATGATGATTGGACCTACTATACTTGATGAGTCATCGAAGGTGGTTAGCGGGGCACTCAAAGGACGCATGAAGTTGGGGTGGTGGAGGCCAAAGGCAAGTTGTAGGTGGAGGCAAGTCTCGTGCCTGTAAAGGCAACTAAAGGTGGCTATGACACATCGACGATGATCGAGGAAAGTTTTCCTTTGAGTGTTAATGGTTATCAACCTCACCCAACAACGCTTGTGTTCCAGATCAATACGTCATTATTTATAATTAAGTTGCTTCCACTTTTCATGCTTTTCTAGAGTGAATGTGATGACTACTTCAACTTGATGGGAATAGTGCGTAGGCTTAATGGGGATCACAATATCTCTTTCATAGGTGAAGGAAAGAAGTGGTCTCTCAAGTGACTTCACTTAAAGTGGTGTGGTACGCCCTGAGGGAAGGGTACTTTAAAGTTCCGTCGACCACCTAGTCTTGGCCCCTTCAAGTCTCCACTGAAGTATGCCATGGATGAATTTTTGGCAGCCTTAACTTGTTCATTGGTTTGATTGCAACGTAAAGGGAATCATAACCAAATTCTTGTCACATAATTCTTTTAACAATAGTGGTAGAAGAAACCTCACCACCCGATGAGGGATGCACAAATCAGTCAAACAAACTTTCAGGGTTTAATTAATAATTTTTGTCAGTTGGTAGTGCCATGTGGACAGTTGAGGTTGTGCCTGGGGTCTGGGTTAGCAGGATTAGCGGCAGGGATATCTCTGACATCAGATATTTGCAATATCTCAGTAGACTAATTGGCTGAAGTTATGTTTGAGCCACTTTTTTGTTGCAGGGAACGCCTCCAAGAGATTATCCCTGGCCTAAGGCCGTGGGAAATTCTAAATTTAGAACAAGCTATGGATTCCATTACATATAATGGAGAATGGTACCGTGAACCTCTAGGTTCTTATGCTACAGGTCCTCCATATATCAGAGAATGGAACAGAGATGTCCAGGTACCTCCTGCAGTTCTCTAATTTACATACTGTTTATGAAAATTGTTTTATTCACTACTTTCTTACGTATTAGCCTGACAAATGATGTGGTTTTTCTATATACACCACATGCTATTTTCTATTTTGTTCCCTTGTGAAAATGCTAGAATTGAAGCGGAAATGTACTACCATTACATACTATTGATGAATTTTGTTATGACTATTGAGGAAGAAGATGACTAATCTAAGTCTAGAGGTGGAAAATGGGTCTGATTAAGTCCATTCAGTTAGTGAGGTTCAAAATTTGACGACCTAAATTATTTTATCTACTCAGATCGAACCGACTTAGTGATATTCAACGTGGATATGTTCCATTGAATACATGCTTCAAAAATTTATCATGGTCGCTACAAGTCATTTTTAATCACTTACACATATGGTTGCCTTAAAACTGAATCGAAAAGAAAAATCGATATTGTTGCAGCCATTTAAGTTGGGATTAAGGAATTTTCTTACGGGCACTAGTTTTCTTAATTGAAACACATACCATCTATCAAGGATCATATACTAATATTTTTCATCCGATATTCCAGAGAATGTTTAGGATCTTTCGCAAGCTAACTCTCAGAGTGTACGGTAAGCTGGAAAGTACCATTCCCGGGTTTGATTTGGTGATGGATAAAGTGCGAGTCGACTTTTTTGCGAAAGAGGCGAGGCGAAAGGAAAAGAAGGAAGCGCGTAAGAAGGCTATGGCTCAGGCTGCTATGGGAAAGCCAAACACTGCAAGCTGATTTAGTTTAACGGTATGGGGATCTCTCACCTTTATTTTCTCCAATGCTGTATTTCATTTTATTTTCTTGCTAGCTTTTCTTTCATATATATAAAAGAAAACCATTTTACTTTGCAAATTTTTAGAGCAGTTTCTTTTAGTTATCAGAAGTCTAAATTTCTACTATCCCACTAGCATTGTGCTAGCTCTCCTCTTTCTGATGAAATTGGTCAAATGTTTTTGTTGAAAGAGAAATAGAGAATCAGATATGAGATGAAATGCATTTTCTTCGTATTAGCTTCACTGATGGAGAATATGTGATGAGCTTTTTGATTCATCATTTTGATATATCAATTAAGGGGACATTTGATTCAGTGTTATACTGTTATTATTTTGTTATGTAATGTTATTTAAAAAAATTAATTATTTAATTTAATAAAATGTTTCGATAATATTAAGAAAGGTACAAAATTATCACTCTAAATTGACACTAAATGTAAACGGAAAGATTAATTATTTGATTTGATAAGGGGATATTTGATTATGAATACTAAAATCGTGAATCGAACCGATATGAATTAGAATAGAACGAAATTGGTTGGCTTCTGTTCAGCTTTTTTTATTTTTTTTGAGTATCTTTGCTTGTTATTTTGTTTGATTTTCTTTTGACTAATTAGTTCTTAAAAGCTTTTTCCTTCTGCCAACCAATTAGGGTAAATTGCACAGGGGCCCCTGAAGTTAGAATAATGTTGTAAGTCCTACTTTTTGAAAAACCTGGATTTGGATCCCTAAGTTTGTGTTTGCGCTGTCATTTGGTCTCTTAGTTTAAATATCACTTTTCTGGATAGTCCTGTTAGACAGTAACGGTTAAATTTGATTGTTAGTCATATTTATGTGGACCAAAATGCCCTTATAATTTTTTCAAAATATTTTAGAATAATGTAGAGAATGGGTAAAAAATTTGAGGGTAAAATAGTAAAAAATCAGCAAATTTCAGACGTGGGACTAAACGACGGCGCAAATACAAACTCAGGGACTCAAATTTAGGCTTTTCAAAATATGAGACTTATTTGCAGCGTCAATCTGACCTCAGAGCCCCCGTGCAATTTACCCAATGAATTAATCAAGAAGTGCATCGGTGATGCATTAGAAAATAGAGTTGGATATGTGCATATGCATTGAAATACGTAATGCATAAAATTAGTTTAATATATGTGTACGATGAAAAATAAGTTAAATAATAATAAAAATAACAAATAAAGTATTTATATTATCAGGTGAGGTCGGCTATATGAATTTTTTGTTTTCATTATATTCTATCAAATAATAAATTTTCTTTTAGTTTTAAATATATAAAATTATTTTTTTAATAATTTTTTATTAATTTTTTTGTCATTCTTTTTCTCTTGTTATTTAGATAAGATTTAATAATTTAGTTTTTTTTATTAGAGTTTTTATCGGTCTATAATTTATGTTCAAATTAGCTAAATGGATTTTTTCTAAACTTATTTTTAATTGAGA
This sequence comes from Apostasia ramifera, assembly GCA_019297695.1. Classification (NCBI taxonomy): domain Eukaryota; kingdom Viridiplantae; phylum Streptophyta; class Magnoliopsida; order Asparagales; family Orchidaceae; genus Apostasia; species Apostasia ramifera. Next base: position 212,054 of record JAEMOT010000595.1, read on the forward strand.
TCATTCTAATTTTTTTGTGAATATATTTATTTTTTTCTTGTTATTTTGTATTTATTTGATTATTTATTTTAGTATTATTATTTCTGTGATATTTATTTTATTTGTATGTTTTTATTTTATAAGTGATCATTTAATATTATATAATATTATTAATTTTATAATTATTTTATAAAATTTATTTATTTTTATATTTAAATGAATTTTTTTTATTATATAATATATTAGATGCATAAAAAATAATTAAAATGTCAAAGAATGTCTCGTGGACTAAGAATTGAAAAATCAATTAATTCTTATTTGTTCTTGAAATAGAAAGAGTTGAATCTGCACAATCAGCTGGTTGGGCTTTAATGGGCCCAACCAGAAGAAGTTGGGTTGGCCCATTTTTTAGGCCCTAATTAGGCCCAACTAAAACGTAGCTCTACGTGTCAATAACCTTTTTAAGTGGTATGGTCTCTATTTTTTTTTTTTGGATAATTAACTATATGCCACACTATTTAGTTATATTTTTGTTTTATCCATCTATTCTTAATTAATTACGTTATGCACACTCAAAATATTATAAAATCTTACATACACATATTTTAATTTATTTCTATTATAATAAGTAATCATAATTTTTCAATAGCCTAATTATAGTTAGATTACAAAAAATTTGAGCCGTTCATCATATTATTTTAAGGATATTTAAATATATTTTAAGTGAAAATCTTAAAACTTTAATGTTTAAGTAGCTGCAAAGGAAGGAGATATTCGCGATGTGAATTAATTTTAGGACAAATCAGCGCTTTAGTGTGGTATTAAGGAAGAGAAAAAAATGTACCATTAAAAGTGAAAATATAATTTTAATGATTTAATAACAGAATATTTTTTTATTAAATAGATTTTAATCAAGTTTTAACTCAAGCGTGTGATGTAAGATTTTATAATATTTTGGATGTGCATAGCATAATTAATTAAAAATGGATGAGGAAAGCGTAAATAAAATTAAATGATGTGATATGTAGGTAATTATTAATTTTTTTTTATTTTGTCACGTGGGGGCTAGCAATAGCATCTATTGCAGTTTGTTATTTTAATTTTAATTTTGTTCTAATCAATTAAAATTGATTAATTTAAAATTTTAAATCATTCCTAAATTCTTCTTATGAAATAAATTTTTTTTTTATTGTAAAATTTATGTATAATATTAAGAGGGTGTTTAGTTCGATGTTATTTTGGTATTATGTTATGTAATCTAGATGTTATGATATTTAAATATTATTTTTTTATTAATAATTTTATAATTTAATAAAAAAAATTTGTAGATGTCATTAAATTAAATAATTGTCTTCTCTAAATGACATAATATAACATCAAAATAATATTGAATTAAATGTCTCATAAATAAAATTGATTTAATATTATAATTTACTTAGAATTTAAAATATTATTTATTTTAATATTTTTTAATTATATTGAATATATGTTAATTAATTTTTATTAATAATATTAAATATTTATGTAATAAATAATTTATATTATATATATTTTATATTTTAAATATTAAATATTTGTATAATTATATTATTTTATTATATTAATATCAGTAATTGTATCGATCGGTTAATCGGTTCAATCGATTTGATCATGAATTAGTTATTATTTCGGTTTAATTATAGATTCGATTATCGATTTGATTTTTACGACGGCGTAAGGGTAGAGGACTTAGAATTGAGTTGAAGTTGGAACGAATTTATTTCACATTAATTACCAGCTGGTGGGCCCACAGCTGTGAAGGCAAAATCGGATTCGAAGCAAAAAAAGGATGGTGGGCCAGGGCGAGCCTGTTTAGGATTTCTTTGGGGCGTGCATCATGGACTCAAGTCATCCAGCATCAGTACACCACACGTGATCAATTGTACTCTTAACCTCGATCGTCGTGCAATTTGTGGTATTTTGATTCAAATCAATTTATTTATATATTAAAAAGGGGCCCCACTGGCAACGGGGATTTAAAAATAAAAATAAAAATAAATCAATTTTAATGCGATGCTGATGTTTTGGTTTTTTTTTTTTTTTAAGTTAAATTTTTTAATTATTTAATTTGATGAAATATTTAAAAATATTATAATATTTTCAAAGTAAAAATGATGTTTAGAGCTCACTAAAAATTGATAAAATGTGGCATGAGTTAAAATAAATTTTATAGATTATATTATACATAGATTTAAATATTAAATTAATATATATTAAATTTATATCAAGTATAGTAAAAAAATTAATTTTATTTTTATATTTTTATATATTTTTTATTTAAAATAAAATAAAGTAAGATAACGTTTATTTTATATTTTTTATAAATCTTAAAGTAATAATATACAATTAAGATTTAGAAAAATTTAAGAGAGAGAATTTAAAAAAATTATAAAATTTATATTAAATTATAAAAAATACTTCTATCATGTATGATTCATAATTTTATGATAAAAAATTTTGTATTATTAAATTAAATTTAAAATGTATTATATAAATTTAATTAATAATAATTAAGAGGGCGTTTGATTCGTTGTTATCTTAGTGTTATGTTATGTAATTTAGATGTTATTTTTTAATTAATATTTTTATAATTTAATAGAAAATTATTTATTTTTCAAATAATATAACATAATATTAAAATAATATTTTAATTTTTATTTGTAGATGTCATTGAACGAAATGCCCCTTAAAATTTTTATTTTGAGAGTATTTTTTAATTTTTAAGATTTAGGATTTAAATTTTAGTGTTAAAATAATTTAGGGGTTGAAATTTATTGTTTTGATTTTAATTTTGAATTTTAACATTTAGAATTTAGAGTTTAATAAAATTTTTAATATTTTTTTTAAATTTTGTGTACTATTTCAGCCTAGCCTCTCACAATCAACTTCACCTAACCCCGCCGTTCTCCGTACAGACACTCTTTCCCAGACGAGGTACCAGCATTAAAAGCAATCATCTTCCTGGTACAGCCGCGGACCTCTCCAGTGACAGACAAACGGCGCTCAGAGCCGGTCCATCACCTTTTCTCCAGAAAATTAGGACGAAGCCACGCATGCTCAACAGCTATAAAAATCATTGAACAATCCCAGCTAGAAAGAGGAGAGAGAGAAAGGGATAGATACACCAAAAGACACATAGAGACAGAGGCAGACAAAAAGAAACAAAGCACGACTCAGGCACTGATTTTCGAATATTCTAATCTCTTTGTAACAAAGCCCCAACTGAGGAACTCTCTCCCTCTTGCTCCACCTTCTTCTTCTCCTTCTTCTTCTTCTTCCTGAGAAAGCATTTTGTATGAGACTTCAGGGCTACTTTTTCCTATTAGTGAATCTTTTCTGCGGATCGACCGGTGGACGTAGGGGATTTCCTCCTTGAACCACCTTAAATCCCTGTGTGTTTTTCTGGTTGCTCTGAACTAATCTTCTCCTCGAGCTTTCATTAACAGGCTCACCCCCTCATTACGCGCCGCCGTCTCCTGGAACTCTCTTTCTATTCGGTGTTTTCTGGGACCCCCACATCCTACGTCAACAAGTATAATATGATTTTATTTAAAGTTGATATAAAATTTATAATTTTATAAAATTTTAATGTGATATATCAATTATAATTTATGCCTAAAAAGATTTCAGCTCTGCCTATTAGTAGCTCAGAATCTATTTACTTAATCATCAATAAGAGTAATAAAATTGAGCAATGAATGGGCTGAGTCATGTTTGAAATAATTTTAGTATACAGATATCTATGCATACAAATTTGCAATATAATTAATTAATACATATCGAGCCGGTTCGAATCAAATCTCGAGCCAAGGAAGACTAGAAGTTGGATCGAAAATGTGTTAAAGTAAGGCCTATTCTGAGTTCTACGTAAAATCAATTTGTTTCAGGAATTATAGAACTTACCCTAATCAATTTGTCTCTGAGTTCTACGTAAAATCAAACCAAACTGAGTTGCACTGCGAAGTATCTTGTTTCAGTCCACTGGAACTCGATACTAGTTCCAAGAATTATAGAATCTATCCCAGCCAACTTGTCTCCAAATTTTACATGAAATTGAACCGAACTAAATTACACTGCTACTGGTTTTGAGTCCACTTGAACTTGATTCGAATTTTAAGAATTATGGAATCTACGTTAGTCAGAAAGCTGTCTCCAAGTTTTATAAGAAATTGAATCGAACCAAAGTTGCATTGCGGAGTATCTCTTTTCAATTCTATTATGTGAAATTATTTGCAGATTTTTAATTTTAATAATGATGGTGGTCTATATTTAATTAAAAAACATTCCTAGGACATTGTTAAGACGGGAAACAATCAAAGAGTTTTTACGTGGAAAACCGACTAGCGGAAAAACCAC